>JAQGAT010001219.1:0-16497 GCA_034687845.1 Pantelozetes paolii
GAGAGAGAGAGCACATGTAGAAAGTGATGGTCTGTTTGAGAGCACAAAAGCTATTGAATGTAAAATTAGTTTAAGTGGCTGTGGATCTGACGCTCTCTCCCTACCTCTCTCTCTCTCTCTCTCTCTCTCTCCCAATTGCTTATACAGTATATTGCTATTCAATAATCTTTTATAGCACTGGTCTATAGACTATTGACAAATGAACGGAACGATGGCTCACTCCTAAGGCACAGGCATTTAAACAATTCAAGTGAAGGGAAAAAGTTTTTTATTTGAAAACTTTTTTCTTTAAGAAAAAATATGTTTGAATTTGAGACCCAATGCCCAAAACACAAGTGCATAACATTGTGTTTATTGTATGGGGTATTTGCGCTTCAGGTTATCCCCTGGTCCTCCCAGTGCTCTCTCACTCTTAAACATTCATTATTATTGTATTTGACTTAACATTACTTCTTACGGATCTTTTCTCTGCAGACAATAGACCAGAAAATGAAGAAATAAATAAAATAATAATATTTTCTTAACTTTTAGTTTCGTTTTTGTTGTTTGAATATTCAATTATTATTATTATACTACCTGTGCTCCTATTGCTGCAGAGATAACTATACTCTCTCTCTCACTGTCCAGTGCCAGTTACTGATAATAGCACTCATATTCCCCCTGAGATTGGAGACAAATATTATCATTATATGTGATGACCACACATATGCACAGCACATATACACCCAATCAATAGTGAGAGTAATATCTCTTTATTTCTGAGTTTTCTTAAAATTGTTTTCAATTTATTTTTTTGGTTAAAAATATCTTTAGTTTTGAACCGCTTTTAAGTTTACTTAAAAAAATAAATTGTATTTTTCGTCAAATATTTCAGTTATCGACAGATTTCTCGTCTCTCTCTCTCTCTCTCTCTCTCTCTCTCTCTCTCTCTCTCTCTTTGTGTGTTTGAAAATTAAATGAAATATTTATTATGTTTTAAATTATTATTTATTATTTTCTCTCACTCAAGAGCTCTATAGGTTAGTAAAGTTATGAGCACCTGATAGATACCAGGGTCGTCTTTTTCTCTCTCTCTCTCATGTGATCTCACACAGAAAAATAAATACACTCTTTGTATGTGTGATAAAGTCATATAATTTTGAGGCGAAGTGTTTGAGAGAAAATAATTTTCAAAAAATCCCTTCTTTTGAATAAATTGTGAAATTTTTCTCTTATTTTGTTCATTGAATACATAATAATTGAATGAATACTTGAATTTCAAATCAGTTTTTGTTGTTTTTGATAGCAATGTCTTAATGTCTTCAATGCATTGAATAATTAAAATTGTTTTTTGAATCAAATGTAAAAATAATAACAAATATTCCGATAATATTTTCAGTGAAACCTCTTATCGGCAACAAAAACAGTGTAACAAAAACATTGATTTCTATTATCTCTTCATTTGATTATTTGTTTTCACATTTTGTGGCAAACAATTCATTGTCTAATCATTAGTTAAATAACATTTTTGTTAAATAACTTATTTTTTGTTATCACTTGAAGAACAAAAACATTTATCTAATACTCAATACTATTGATTAAAATGACATTTGATTTTACAATTCACTGCTAAATACACCTGACTTTTAGCTAAACACTTGTTTTCCAGGCATTTATCTAATCATTAGTGGAGAAGAGAAACTGAAATTCAGTTTTTGATTTGAATTTTCTTTTATATTTTATTTATTATATGAGACAATGAGTGGATATTTATTATAATCACTGGCATATAAATACCCCTTATATTTGTGTCATTCACTTTAATCACGCGATTCAATGAATAGCACCTGATTTCTGATGGCTACACACTCTCTATACAAATATCGTTGATTGACGTCTGCATGAAATATGTGTTCACAGATCTCTGCCTAAGATTAGGTGCCATTGGATTTGAATGCATATATCAATTGCTATACGAGTTTGTGATACAAATTGTATTCAATTGAAGCAGACATTAGTCCCAAACCCCCCAAACAAACCGTAAGCAAACATTTAATGTGTTTGTTATTATAGTATACTCTGGTATACATACACACAGAGAGTTCACCAAAAGTTACATTAACTGCTGATACCAGTGCTGAAAACAAAACTAATTTTTGTGAAGACATTCACATAAATATCATTTTCTCCTACAATAAGGAAGAGAAGGTCTGAAGAGAAGAAAAACAGAATAAAGTATTTATCGATGTTTTGGACTATAATTACATATATATTGCATAAAAAGTCAATAAATAGTGAGATCGCAGACCAATACTACTGTAGTGTTTGTGGACAGGGAATGATCTACTGATAACCAGGTTGTGTTTATGCTTAGTGTTGTTTTCCCCCCTGTTTTCTACTGAAAGTGAGTGCAAGAATGCCATCAGTTATGGTAATAATTGACCCAAAGTTTAGCTTTACTTCAATTTATTTCTTATAACTTGTATTTCAATTGACATTTCACTGAACACTGGGCTCACGATATTTACTGCCAGTGCCTATTGCCAGAGCCATTTGCACGCGATTTCATGTAATGTTTTTTTTGTGCGAAATGTTTGTCTCATATCTATTATATGTTTCAATTGATCTCAAAGTCTTATTTATTACCTATTTTTCCGCAATACCTCTCAGTATTGATGGAGTGAAAGGTCATCTCAATAGACATACTATTAATTAATTTCAAGATATTTTTTCTCTCAATACTAGTCCTCCTCTTTGTCTGCAAACTTCAAATCTGTTTTTCATTGAATGCATTGTTTGGGAAAAATCATATTATATTTTTCACATAATACCCCTGATTTGCAATTTGCTTTCAGTTTCACCTGAATTCTGGTCTATTTATTGTCTGTTTATTATTTTTAGAGGCATTACTACTGAACTGTATTATACAGTTAGACAGTGAGAGCACCAGCACTTCATCTACTGTTAACTCATGTACTTAAGAGGAGGACCTGGTATTGTCTGACAAAAAAGGCACTCAATATTTGCATTATTTATATTTTGTGTCAAAATATTAATTGAATTTTCAAAAACCTCTTGTATTTTACGAAAGAAAGTCATCTTTAAGTGCTTTCCGTCTAATATCTCAGACATTAGTTTATAAGCCATTGATTTTTGCTGAAAATATATTGTCTCACAGATGTAAGGGAAAGATATTTTATGCCCAGTCATAACAGGGACTGAACTGTTCAATAGAGATGAGGGGCTGGGGTTGTGATCAGTTGTCTCTCCCTTTTTGAGGCAGAGATACATAATTACTATTATTTTACTTTCAAATATTTTTTCTTATGATTTGGTATTAAAAACAAAATAAAACAATTTTCATAACGAAATATTTGGTTCAGAGTAAATCCAAAAGAGAAGATCATTTGAGTTGTGCTTTCTCTTTCAATATTGAAACTATTATTTCTTTAATAACCCCCTGATATTAACAGTTAATTTTCATTTACCATTAATTTTCATTCAAATACTTTTAATTCAGTGTTTGAGTGCCCAAAACGCTAAAAAGGTGTGAAACACTGCACAATACTACCGGTGCTTATAAGACAGTGCCGATTATTTTTGTGCACCAATATTAAGCCAGACATTTAAATAAGGGGTAGAAAAATGGTTTTTTATATAATAATTATAATCGTGTCTTCAATTTAGTTACACTTTTTATATTATACCCTGAGTTTTATGTCTGAGCCGAAAAAATCATAAATTCATTTCTTGAGGGCACAGGTATTGAACAAAAGTATCAGTATTTTTGTTCACTGTTCACAAGTCGGTACTTCGGCTCCATTTCCCCCCTTTTACTGGTCGTAAAATCCAATATACAAAGCGATTAAATAAAATTTCTTCTCATTTTTCATCGGCACTCGATCGCACAGTCAGTGCACAGATGCACACACACTCTGTCTTGAATTTTGAAACAGTTTTTAAGGGGTTTATAAAAAAAATATTTATTTCTTTCACTCACTCCTGACTTCTCTCCCCCTTTCAGTGCTTAAATGTTTGGCAAATATGTTAAACATTTTAAACGATTTTGTGATTCAATGAACAAAATTAAAGTTAAGTTTCATATTATATTAGATATGAATATGAATTGAAAGACCAATTAATGTGAACAGGATTTACATGTTTTTGCTTTTATTCACTCATTATTTTTCTCTTCATTTTTATACCCCGTTCACTTTAATCTGATTTTCTTAACTCACTTTCAATCGGCCAGACATTCACTGGAAAAATGTATTTTTCATTTATCTATCATTTTAAGTGAAGGTAGCGTTTCATTCAAACACTTTGGGTCAGAGGTCAGACTTTGTTCATCTGTCCAGTGGTTTGGGCTCTCAATCCTTAAGCACTCACTCACTCTCCTCACTGTTCTGTCGCTTATTCTTTAGTGTTTGTATGAAATAAATACTACTTTATGTCTGAGGTCTGGACATAAATGTCTTTCAAAATGTTTTTGGAGAAAGAGAGAGAGAGAGAGAGAGAGAGAGAGAGAGAGAGAGAGAGGGCGGAAAGTCTGTCTATTTTTACTTTCAAATAAGTATTTTTTTTCGTCTTTCCCTTAAAGTGAAAAATATATTCACATTTGTCTTCAAATCTACTGTCGATTGGGTTTTGTCCACAAAAAAATGCTTTTAAATCTCAAATCAATACATAATATAATCTTTTGCTGTCATTATTGAGAGAGAAAATCATTTTTCAGATCACCTTTTTATTAATGTATTTATTTGTGTTGACATTAATATATGAGAGAAATAGTTGTGTATACAGAAAGTTGTTGTGCTTTGAAATGAACTCACAATCAGTTTAAGAGAAATGTATTTTTAAATGAGTTTTGTTTTTGCTTTTAATATGTTTTACTTTATTGAGGTTTAGATTACTTTAAGAAAAGCAAATAAACACAAGAAAACCGATATTTAATTGAAAAAATGAGTTTTTATTTTACGGAAGTTTTTAAACAGAAATTATTGATATATCGATCAAATATCAGAAACATTTCATTAGTTTTTCTGGTTTTCGCCTAAAAGTCTCATTTCTCGTGAATATACACCCAATCTATCGATCATTGAATACATTTTTTTCAGTGCAAAAGTAAAATAACTTAACATTTGTGTAGGTTTTCAACAAAAATTTGTATAAATTTTTGCTTTCATTTAGTTTTTTCTTATTTAAACACACATTTCATTAAAAACTATAATTTTCTGTAATATTTTTCGCTTAATATTTGAGTCAATAATAAATTTGTTTCACAATTATTATACAAACTTTTGGTTAAAAGACATTTACATAAGAGTTGTGAATCTAAACATAGCTGTGCCGACACAGGGAGATAGCTCTATGCCCTGTGAATTAGATAGATAGATAGATGAGAGCACTGGCACTGGGATTGAGTGCCAAAAAGTACATCACAATTGACACCAAAATTGAATATATTTTAACACAAAATATATTCATAGCTTAGTGTTTGTGAAACTCTTCCGCATTTTGTGCTGAAAAGCTGTCATAACATAAACATTAAAAATAATATTTTGTATAATAGTTAACAAAATATTAGTCAAAGTGTGAGCACAGGTATCAGTCATGCGAGTCAAACATATCCTTATTTATCTAACCATAGCCTCTGTGTGCGCGCATCTCATCCCTGCGCTCAGGTGTCTAAATCAATAGCTGTTTAATTGAGTGGCGAATTATATCTAAATATTTTTGGACGTTAGTCATCTTAATATGAGCAAGGTGATCCGTGATCCTCTGTTATTAGGGGTATAAACTGGAAACCGAAGGGGTTTTTGTTGTATAACATTCAGATTTATTTTGATTATTATTAGAGGAAAGGTTGAGATAACACTGTCCTCAGGGGGTTATTTGGGTAATTTGATTTCTAATCTGATCTTGCAGAGAGCACCTGTATATTACATACTACTGCATAACAATAACTGTCGGTTAAGTTAATAATAATTTTAACACTTTATTAAACAAAAATGGTTTGCCTTTAGATTGGGTGCAAATTAGAGCCAAAGCATAGCTTAAAGGGGTATAAAATTCAAATACTTTGTAATCAAAGGGTGTTTTTGTGTGAAAAATCTCTGTCCACTTAAAGGTTCAACAATTTGTTTGAATTTCAATCCGAAAAGAAAAAGTTATTTTAATTTATCATTACTTGAAAACTGCGATCAGTTTTAGATTAATTGCAACCAAAAGGGGGTAAAAAATACTTTTATTTTTTTCCAGACTTTTTCACTAATTTTTTCGGTTTTAAAACAAATTCAGAGATTATTTTTCAGTCTAAAAGTCTCTTAGATTTTGAAACCATTTATGAGTATTGACTGCAAATTTATTTTCTCGATGTATGTATTGATATATACTTTTAAAAGGTTTTAAAACATTTTGAATTTTACTCCACTTTTTGCCCCCTTTTTTGCTACTTATCTATACTTCAGTGAAGAATAAATATTTTTAAGTCATTTGAGTCGAAATACATGTGTTTTTTTGAGGAGAAATGCTTGAAATAAATACCAGAAAAGCTTTAGATTATATGTTTTGGTAAAAAATATTTCAATACTTTTTTTAAGAGTATTTTTGCGCCAAAAGAGAAAAAAATAAATCATTATTTGATACAAAATATTTTTCATCACTTTCTCTCTCATGGGCTGTGAGTCTGAAAATTGAAATTTTCTTGACCTCTGGTGTCAAAGGATTTTTTGTTTTTTGAAATTTACTCTCTCCTCTAGAAGTAGTAAATATGTATTGAATTTAATTATAAATCAATTTTTGTTTTAATGGTTTTAATGTTGAAATTCTTGAGATTCAGTCTTGAAATGACTGAAAACAGTTGAGAAATAAATGAAAACAAAATTTTTAGTTATTTTTGTTTTGAAACAAAAAACTAAACAAAATATTTGTAATATATTTATGAAGTCTTAAAATAATTTATTTAATATTTGGCTATAATTTCTCAATCAATCGATTCAATGATTTATTAAATCATCAATTGATTAAACATTGAGTTTTAAATAACATTCACTTCAATATTGATTAGCATTTGTTATGGCTATACGGGGAGAAACTGTTCAGGGCAATACGTGAGGCAGCTCTTCATGTCTGTTGATATCAATAATTTATTAATCAAATCATTAATTAATAGCACTCTATATATATCAATAAATAATACCCAGAGCCAAAGATCTCATAACAATTTCCTTTGCATTTGATATCTTATATAATAAATAGCATTTAAATCAACAAAAAAGTTATTATCACTTCAAGTGATAGTTCAAAGACTGCTATTATTTTTGTTGTTATTGTTGTCATGAAAAGAGTGTTTATTTAAACTCTTATCTGAATTGAAGACAAAATTAATTCATTAAATCATTAAATGAAAAGCGTTTTCACTACTAGTGCTGTGACATCGCATTAATCATTGCATTTGAACACAAGATTTGCTCCTTTTTTTTGTAATCAGTTATTGAATATATCATACAATGAATTCATAGATAAAATATTACCTAGCTGTTTATCAGTTGTGATAATACAGTGCTTTCTCTTATCAATACCTGTGCTATTGATTGGCAAAAATGTGTTGACATGTAATGAATTAATAAATCAATGATTGAATTATATTATTGTTTGTTATTATTGTTATTATTATTATTATAATTGAACTATTTTTTCTGCTTGCACAGTTGGATCGTATCGCACAGTATGACAAATATCTCGCACAACTGGCCACAAAGACAACCACAGATCACCCTGATTACACTGATATATGTCGTTCAGCAAATAAAGTCAAAACGGTTTGTGCCAACACTTGTGTATACTTTTAATTCCTGTCCAGATCAAGGACTGGCGAAAAAATAACAACATATGCTCATTAGGATAAATAAATGTGATCAGGGATAAACAATTTGAATGCCTTTAGATATTTATGAATTTATGGAATTTAATTTCAATGTTGAGGGTCTTTTAGGGTCTCTAAGGGGTATTTATGAGTTTATTTCTTAATCTGCTAGTGACTAGTGATGAATAATAAGCAGTGTAACTTTATTTTTTATAAAAAATATTAATTTATTCTGAACAGAATTAGCTAATGATCTCACTTTTCGCTGAATATCTCTTTCCCCTCCCCCCTGAATGGCCCCGCAATTAAGTGATGGCCAGATATGAGACGTAAAACTGTTTTGTCGTTTAAATTAAGTTATTTTTTTGCTTTACTTTTGAAAATGTTTTTCCGGTTTTTCATAACTAATTATTTTTTCGTTTTTCTTGTTTTCAAATAATATTTTAAATGAAATATTTATTTTTGTTATTAATTATAATATTGTCGTCACTATTCAGATGGTGAAGCGCACAGATAGCCGCCAGGAGGAAAGTGATCTGGATCGTATCCAGGAGCTATTTCCAAGTGATAACTTGCGACTCCACGAAACCGATCCATTATCGCCGGTAAGTGTCCTCTCATTTGCAAGAAATCAAATCTTAATTTATTTTTTCGCTATAATTCACTGAATTTAAAGTTAATTTGTGTTTTAAAAAACAATTTATTGAGAAAAACATTGAGAGAGGAAAAGAAGTTCACTGTATCTATTACTTCATACTATAAAATAGCGAAATGTCTTTTTCCGGTAAGGTTTTGAGTCCATTCCCCAAATGGCAGAGACATTTAGATCTTCACTATTGATGTCTAAACACCATTACTATTATCATATGTTCAATGAGTTTCTCGTCGTTTTTATTTTTATTATTATTACTCTTAAACACAAATCTCTTGAATAAAAAAAGTTTTTTTAATTAACGAAAGAAGAAAAAAATTGAATTAACCTTTAAAGCGTTGGGCAAAAAGGATCTCTCTTATTTTATTAGTGTTTAATCAGACGATTAGTTTGTTTTCCTTATTACCAAAAAATTCAAAATATTTTCGTTTGCGTTGAAAATAATGCTGAAAATTAAGGCTAATTTTTTTTTTGCAAAGACAGTAAGGGGTAGGAGACTACCTGTGCCCCTTAATTAAAGCGCATTTTATGCACATTTTTCACTTCTTCAACACTATTAAGCATTTAATTTCAGCTGAGTGAATTCATTAGAAGTGGAAAAAAGGTTATTTCAAAATAAAAACTCTTATGAAATATTAATTGAGATTTTTTTGAGTAAAAAAATATTTTTTGATTATTTTTTTAAACAAATTTTAAATTTTTGAATTTTTTTCACCACTTTTTTTGTGATTAACATTTTTTTTGTTAAATATTTTAATGTGTTTTTTCAGCCAAAAAGTTATAATAATTTTCTTAAACGAAAGGAAAAGAAACAAAACTTCTCCTCATTTTTATGATATATTTTTTTGTTGTTGTTTTCAAAATTTACCTGAATATTTGATTTTTTCACTAAAATATTTCCCCTTATTTTGCTGTAATTAATACACAGAGAAAGGGATTACTTCGCAGTAAATCATTGGCCGCATCACGACTTCATAGGGCGCTATCGGGAAAGTCATCCAAAACTGAACTGTAAGTGAAAGACCAAAAACCTTTTTTGAAATTATTTACTCATTTTGAGTGCAAATTATTTTTTCCGCTAATTATTATCAACTTTTCACACATTATATTGAATATCTGTTGATTTGCAGTGAATTTCCATATTATGCTTGCTTATTGTAATCACCCAGTTAATACTGATTAGGTTTTAGTATTTTTATCATGCTCATTATAATCATATTTAAGAGGAAAAGGCTTTTATGATTAAAATCGGTAATAGTTTTTATGGTAATAAAACAACTCATGAATATATAAATGAATTTTTGGTAAATCATTTATATTTTATACCCCTTAAAGCTTAAGCCCCTGTAATCAGTGGACAGTTAGATATTTTTGACTTAATTTAAATTATAATCAAGGGTTTGCAAAATGGGATCACTTTTTACTGTGATTTCGTATAATATATTGCAAATTCAGGTGTATTTTTGATTATTTTAATTGTATAGAAGGTATATATATAGTATACCTTTCCAATGACATACTGACCCTCTGATTGTGGACTTATTTTCGGATTTGGGTTCAGAAAACTGATTGCAAAAGTGTTTTTTGATTTTATTTTTTAATTTCTCACTGGTATTAACAGTCGATTAGTTATTAGATTAAAAGTTAAACATTTTTTTTTTGATATCTAAAGTGTTTTTATAATTAATTTTTTGGATACCCTTTCCCCAAAGGGTTTATCTGATTATTGATCTTAACTTTTGTTTGTTTAATCAATTTTGATGTCACAGATATTGAGTGTGAAAGACAACTCAATCGCTAACTGTTAGATAAAAGAGTTATTTTTTATTGCAAATGAATTATTTATAATAATTAGTGATATAAAAACCCCCTTTCCTTCAGTGAGAAATCAAAATTCAATTTGAATTTTCAATTATAATAATCTTTACATTGAATTGAATTCACAATAATTATCTAAACTTTTGATTTTGTGCTCAATTGAGTGAATGAATGCAAAATTGTTTTACAAAAACTCATGAAATATATGATTCAAAGCATAAAAGAAATGAATTTTTAAATTGAATTTTAAAATAAATAACATTTTTTGCTGTTTGTTATATGAAAAATAAAAAGCACACAGAGTTTTGATGTCTAAGTGTTATAACATTGTATAGTTTAGTTGCAAAAGTAAATTGTTTGCAAACATTTTGAAACTCTCTTTTGATTTTTGTTGGGATTTTAAAGGCAAAGATTATTTCTTACATAACAGTTGTTATTGAGTTTTCAAAACACAAGTGATTTTCTTCAATGCAATGAATAAAAAGGAAATAATTTTTATTTTATTTGTAAATAAATATTATATTATATTATATTTGAGATGAAAGTCACAAAACAAGTCGTGATCAGCCAATTGAGGATAATTTTTGTAATTATTTTTCATCTTTTATTCAAAGATATGTTTTTTCATGATTATTCATACGTTTAGTTGATATGACAGAGAGTAACCACTCAACGAAATACCCCCTTAGAAATGATTATTGAATTTGTGTTTCTCTCTGTTATGTATTTTATATGAAATTTATTTATTCATAATTTTATAAACAGTTTTTTATTTAATAATTTTCAATCAGTTGTAGAGAAAAGTGAAATAAAGTTAACATTAGTTTGTATTCAATATTTCAATCCTATTGTGAACAAACTGTTTACGTATTTGAATCTGAAATTAAGTATTTATTTCTAATTTTCTTTTTGTATTTCATTATTCAAGACTCAAATGTGTATATAATTTAAATTTCTGTTATCGGACCTACTTTTCCCATTCACTCTCTCCCTATCACTAGCTATGGATATAATTCAAGTAATAATTTTTCATTTTGTGTTTCACTTGCTTTCAACTGTTGTTTGAATGAAAACACACGTATTATAAATGAAAAGTTTAGTTAAAGTTTAGTTTTGTTATGAAAAAAAACTCATAAAATATTTTTTAGGTTTGAATTGAATTTTGTATTTATTTTCTTCTCTTTAGCTTTCGTTTTGTTGTTTGAATTGAGTTCACTCTGAAAAAGTAACCCTTCATTTGATTTTCAGTTGTGTTTTTTCAATACTCAGTTAACATAGTTGTGAATGAATTCCTGAATATTATATAAAGAGTTAATGACTTTTTGTGTATAAAATGTGTTTTATTAGTGATAATTGATTTGAATTTTCACTTTAATTGATAGTCTTTTCACTGAATCTAATATACATTTCATTTTTTCACAATTAATTGCATTAAGAGTTTTGAATGAGAATTAATTCATTGAAAATAAATTGTAATCAAAATCATTATTATTATCATTGAGTTTGACTTTAAGTTCATTTTCATTTCAATATCTAAATACCTGTGCCCTAACATTCAATTATAGTTAATTCACTGCTTTGTGAAAGTAAGGGTGAATTTATTTTTTTTGTGAATATTATGCCATTATTATCAATTTATCCCCATTTCTCACAGTAAGGGTCTATTTATTAAGGGTTTGCTATAAACAAATAAATTTAAGGCTTATTTTCATTAATAAAGCATTTATTCAATCATTGAATTATATTTTACGCAAAACTCTAATAACAAAATGAGTTTTAGTTTTATAGTTAGACTAAACGCTTAATCGCTTCAATACTTTGGTGGTCAGGGGTTTGGTAGGTTCGGTTGCTTTGGTTAATAAGGGATTTCATTATTTCTTATTTATACTGTATATTGGGTTCAATAGCTCTGTAGAGGAGGTCTTCTGACAAAGTACTGGTGAATGCTTTCTCTCTCTCAAAGGCTCTCAAACCTAGAGTTAAAATGTCAGGGAAACTGATAATACACCTGTGCTTTCAGCTTTATTATTCAATCAATTGGATACCACAATAATTTAGCCGATTTTAAGTTTAAGTCTAAAAAATATATCCTTGGTATTATGCCAGTGCACAGTCTGTGTGCACAATAATTGTTTCGCAAAAGCACCTGAAAATCCCATAAAAATATTGTATAAGAAATATGTGAATCACGAACTCAGAGGTAGTCTTCACTGAATAGGATAATACCCTACACTTTCTTGCCTTTCCCTCTTCCAGTCCCCCATCACTACCTGTGTCCGCGTTTTGGGTTGATCCAGGGCCTCGCCGTTGGTGCTGTCGGCCTTCTGCCCAACCTTGTCGTACACAAGCATTAATTGATATAACATTTTAAAACACAAGTAATAAGTATTATTAATCCATATGTTATAGAGATCTGTATTAAACGTCAAACGTCTTGTGTTTTGTATTATTTCTCTTCAAATCCTATTCTCATATGAAATACTATTTTCAATGCTATTTAAGATTAATATCTTTTCAATCTTTATGTTAAAAAGACCTTTCATTAAAATATAATACAAAAGTTTTCTTTTGTATTGAAAACTGATTTTCATTTCATTTTTTTAATACATATTTCTTATGCTTTTTATTTTTACAAAACACCTATTGTTGTAGTTTTTGGTCTTAATTTGTTTGAAATTTGTTTTTTGATTACTTCGTTGTTGTGTTTTGAATGTCAGATAACTTTTACTGATTTTGTGCATAAAATGAGCAATTTTTGCGTTAATAGTGTTTTTGATCTGAATTAAAGTGAAATTCCTAAACAATTATTGTGTTTTATTCTCTCTCTTAATATAAGCACTCAATTAAAAGCACTTATTATTTTGTTATCTATATTTTTATGCAATATTTTCACAGGTAATGGGTATAAGAGATACCCAATCCTCACAAACAACTTATTTTCATGTTTTCAATGCTTTTTTATAATAGATTTCATATATTATTAATATTTTTTGTTTTGACTTTTTAATAGGGGTTCGCGTGTTGTGAGGTATTTCATTGTTAGGGGAAGGGAGGGGTTGTCCGCACACACAGACAGATGAAAAAGAAATTTAATTGAAATCTCTTTAAAAACTTTTTGTTTCAGACAAATCTTATGCCAGTTTTTGCGGTTATCTATTCATATGATCTCTCTCTCTCTCTCTCTCTCTCTCTCCCTAACTCTCTCTGAATACTCAAACTCTTGAATATTTATAAACAAATGATTGAAATAAAAATACAAATCATTTCTTATATCCGCTATTGAGTTATGGGAACAGCACTGAACAGCACTTGTCTTATGAATTATTGAGTTTTTATACCCCGAGAAAACACAACAACTATTGTAAAGTTATTTTGTGTTTTTAATATCAATCTTAATATTAAAAAGTAAATTAATTTTGTATTTATTATCTGAAAAAACTATTGAATGCATGAGATTTTGATTCAAATATTTTTTGTTACATTAAGTGCAGGAAAAATATGAATAATATTTTCACTTATTTCTCACCAGAAATGAGTGTAAAATCAATGCAAATATAAACAAAAGTTTAGATAATAATTGATTTTTTGGTTTTATTTTATGATTGAATATCAGATTTTAATTAATTAATTATTTTTGCGTTTAATTTGTGTTTTATTTTTGGTTCAAAAGAGGGGGAAATGAAAATGTTTTTTGTTTCAAAGCGAAAGTCTCTATAATTGATAATTGCATAGCTGTGTGGACAGGGATGTAAATGAAAGGGCAAACAATTGATTTATATGATTGACTATTTTCTCTTATGCTTATCATTGCATATAATAATAGTTTTTAATAATAGTTTTAATGATATTTTAATGTCTTTCCTGTGTTTTTAAATGCTTTGAAGAAATGGTTTGCTTTTGTTTTGTAAACTGTTTGCGGACAGAGAGAAAAGTGAGCCCAAAAGGTTCAGGCAAACAGTTGTAGAAACAAAATACATTAAAAAGTCGTGTAATATTGATCACGACTTTTGAATTAAGGCATAAAATATGCAATTATTTTGTTGTTTTAGTCGTTCAGACAATTTTTAAGTTTGATTTTAAGGTTTAGTTGTATTTTGTTGTTCAAGAGTTGAAGAGAGAAAAATTCATTTCTCTATAAAACTCTTTCAAAGCTTTTGATTATATAATCATTTTTTAGTTACTTCTCAACGAAAATAGGAGTTTTGTGTTTCTTCACTGTTGACTGATTGAAGTCATAGCAGAGAGAAAATCATTACATGATATTTGGTCTCAAAATTCATTATTCAAACGGTTTTACAAGTTTTTTTTGATGTAAAATAAAATGCATTTTTTATTTCCGCAAAAACAAAAAACTTCAAATCATTTTCTCGTCAATGAATTTAATTGAAACTTATTTTTCTTGCGTTTAATGTTATCAAAAGAAAATCAAAATATTTGCGAAATATTTTCAATTTTAGTCATAATTTGTGATTAAATGTAAAAAATATTTTTCTAATGATTTGGAAATTTAAACTAAAACTGAAATTTGAAGTTATCTTTAGGTCTAATCACATGTCGTTATCATAAATGAAGAAAAACTTCAGCAAAAAAAAATATTTCATCACTTATTTGATTATTATTTCATACTTTCACTGATGAGATATCATATCATAATATTAATTGAAAAATTTTTGGCTCATTTTAAGGGTGAAAATCAAAATTAAATTTTCTCTCTCTATCACTAATACACTGATGAAAAGACACAACAATTTATTTAATGAATACATTTTCTCTTCACTGCAAATATTAATTAACCTCGCTTAGTCTTTGATCGCCAACACTGAGGGACAGTTTAAATGTTAAATACTATTTTAGGTCTCAAATTGTGTGGCCTTTGAAATGAATTTCAAGTAAACATTTCCTTTATAACTTATACCCCCTTAAACAGG
Source organism: Pantelozetes paolii (assembly GCA_034687845.1). Lineage (NCBI taxonomy): Eukaryota > Metazoa > Arthropoda > Arachnida > Sarcoptiformes > Oribellidae > Pantelozetes > Pantelozetes paolii. The sequence continues at coordinate 15,245 of JAQGAT010001219.1, forward strand.
TGGGCCTAAGAGTCAATTACTGGAGTGAATGCATTAAGACATTAATAGTTTTTACTTTAAAAACTCACTTAAATATCATAAAAATGTTTTTCAAAAGTAATATAATATTTAATAATTTATTGATTAGTAATCTCTGATATTATATAACAGTTGTGTTGAGTTTACTTCACGTTATTGTCATTAATTCAATCAATAAATTATTTTTGTTTAAAGGGATTTCAAACATTACAAACAGCACTCACATTGTTGGGCTCTGCTATACCCCCTAACCCCTAACCCACTACTAAATCATTTAGCAGCGATTGTGATAGGGCACAGACATTCATCCCATACCCTGGAAGAACTTAATTTCAGACATTTAATAGAGAGGTTGAGTCGATATTAAAGCTAAAAATTGTTAAAATTATTAATAATAGTAAAAAAGTTTAAAACCATTTATTGATTGCCTTTAAGACATGGATTAGTGTTTAGTATAAGAAATGAAACCATTTTTTCTCAAAACTAGATTTCATTTACTATTTTATACTGTATTTAGTTTTGCCTTTAAGTTATCTAATGGTTTGAAAAATACATTTTAAATATTATAGTATTTATTATAAGAGAGAGAAAATGCTTTAAACTACTGATAGTTATTCACCTGATGTTGGGCTCAATTTATTAAATTCATTTTATGCCCCCTTAATAATGTCGTTCATTGCACCGGTATGTATGTCTTATCCCAGTAACCGAAATGATAGCATATTTTGGTGTGTTTTTTTAATTTTTTGAAAACCTTTTGCTAATCTATTGAATCGTTTATCAGATTTGTTGAGGAAATGCTGTTTTAATTCTCATTCAATAAATCTCTGCATTTTATATGACATTTGAAATACAAGTGAAAGAAATAAAAAGTGTTTTTTATATTTTAATTCAAAATAAACTTTTCATTTAGTTTTTTGGTGGAAATGTATTGAAAAGTCTCTTCACATATATCTTATGTGAAATAAATTCAGTGTTTTTTTTCTTCAATTAATTCTCAACTTTTGGGAAGAATTTATGTTTTGGTTTCACTTTTGCTTTTTATTTCATAACTAAAGTGAAGGAAATATTTTTGTGTTTGCTTTTTGTTTTCTGCTTTTGATATTTATTTGCAAAACTATTTTCGTGTTTTACTAATAAATAAATTCATAAAAAAAATATTTAATTAATTTTCAGGAAAACTAAATTGTGCTCTCTCTCTCTCTCTCTCTCTCTCTCTCTCTCTCTCTCTCTCT
>JAQGAT010001220.1:0-16487 GCA_034687845.1 Pantelozetes paolii
TCAAACATTTGTTATGAAAACAGATTTAATAAAAATTAATTGCATTTAAAATAAATTTATTGTTATTTTTCACAATTAGTAGCAAATAGTGCTACCATTCCTCTGTCATTGCTATCTGTGATAAGAAAATAAGTGTTAAAGATAATGGGCCAAGCACTTTTTTAACGGGGAATACTTAATTCATAGTATATTTATATATAAATGAGAGATTTCGGATTTGAAATGTATCCTGATAGGTTTTAAATATTTATTCAATGTGGGTTTTGATCCAATCAATGAACATTGATACTTTAATAGCCACTGTGGTTGGATTATTGAATTGTTTTTTGCTGAAAACATAATTATGTATTCCTAAACTATGAGCTCGACCATTGATAAATTGTAAATAGCTTGCACCACTGTCACCTGAATAAATTTATTATCAATACTATTATTTAGACATTAAATTTAAAACTTACCTGCTGATGTATGAGAACTGTATTTCCTATCAAATGGAGAAATACTTGCCATAAAACATATTTGCTCTTTATGAATAATAGTTTTATAATTGTCCCAGTCTCCGTATTCTTTATAAGCTCTTGATTGATAAAATATTCTTTCACATATTTCCTTATTATCAATAATAGCGAACTTAGCTATCCGAAAAAAATCTGGGGCTATTGCCACAGAAGTTCCAGTATATCCCCACCCAGTCATTGTAGCTGTGCCTGTTGTATTATAGCTTTGCCTTGGTAAACATATACTATTTACTGTAAATCTATTTTGATTTATATTGAAAGGAATAGTTGTGTTGGTCTTTATTAAAGCAAGGTCGTATTCATTCCATTCATTCTCTGTCTCAATAAATCTATAATCTTCGTGGATGATAATTTTATCAATACCAAGGATTATAGCATTCTTGTCGTCACAGCGCAAACTGTTTGATCCAATCATAATCCAAATCATGTCTGGTTCATATCCATGTCTTATCATTAGAGGTAAACAAATAGATTTACATAGAGATTGTCAACTCAACAAATAGATATAACTTTGATGCTTACGTACTTAGTGTGTGTACCCATTAATTATATAAAGATTTTTATTTTTGCATTAATCACTGAACAACTACATTAAGTACGTAAGCATTGCTTCAATTTTTAATAATAAACTTACACACAATGAGCGGAAGTTAAAATCCATCTACTTGAAATAATTGTCCCACCACATTTATGATCCCATTGATTTTTCCAGGGGTACCACTTGAAAACATTAAATTATTTCAATCACAACACAGTATTATTTGAAAGAAATTCTATTTACATCTTTTTGAATAACAACCATCCAGGGAAATATTCCGTCGGGTGCTAATTCACCATTTATTATACGGTTATCCACATTATTGCCAAAATATGAAATACCGCAGTGTTTGAGTGATAGTTCACTTGTAACTGATCTGTCAAATTTTGTTTCACAAAAATCCACACATTTTTGAATACCTTTGCAAACATTACAATCAGAGCTCAAATAGATTTCATTAAATGAAATAATAATAATCAAGAGTTTAAACATAATTGAGTTAAAAGTCTTCATTATATCATTTATTTAAAATTGATCTAGTGGTTTTATTAATTATTTGTTGAGTAAAAAATATTTTATGAATAATTTTGAAATCATTTAATTAAATCAAGGTTTGTTTACAATAAACTATCCTGTCTTTATATAAACAATATTCAGGAACATTCCTCGAAATTGATACTCGCTCAAACTCTATATTCAATAATTGTATTGTATTTTAACGCATTTATTGTGATTTGTCTGTCTGGGTGTTCACTAAATATTTAAACTATATAAATTTAATTTCCAACAAAATTATTCAATAAATTATTTTAAAATGTCTTTTAAACTAAGCATGGCATTTTTGGTCTTAATCATTTCAATCCAATGTGTTTTAGTTGTTTGTGATTATTATCTCCCCGAAGAGGAATGGGATTTAAACAAAACGTTGAACATGTATCACAAAAACTTCTATTATCAGATACAACATGTTGAATCGCAACTTTACCAAGTTTGTTCAGGGGCAGATTTAAAATTGGATAAAAGTAATTTAAAGACTTCACTAAACAGAAACACAATTCAAGACTACGTTCAACTTGAAAAGCGTGGTGACCAGGTTTACTTTATTAATCCAGTAATTAATAAAAAACACTGCGCTAATGATTTTAATGTTTCAATCGATGATAAAACTGCTAAGATTCTCTGGAATTCTAAGGCTCTAGGTAAAACATATTTTTCAATATTAAAATAAATTAATTGAAAAAATATATATTTAGATAATTGTATGAAAAACAGAGAATACTGTATCAAAATTAGAGAAACAATTGTTAAGGCGCCGAAATTCATAAATCAAAATGAGCAGTATAAACATTACAATGATTATTCATACTTTACAATCGGATTGCACCCGGATTATAAACTAATATTTAGTACGAGTATTAGTGAACTACGTCCATTAAAGGTATGTAAACAAGCTACTTCTTAATTTAAAGAATTAATATGACATTCAATAAAACATGTATTTTATTTAATTACTAATTAAACAAATACAGGATGTTATCAATGAATATCAACATGTTGATGTCCTTGAACAGTGGATCATCAGTAGTGGACCCGTCACAATGAGTCAAACATGTGAAAAGAAGAAGGAGAAGAAAAATCAATAACAGTATCCAGTGAACATACCTTGATGAGTTCATTGGAAATATCGAAAACAGATATGCAATCGATATTCGGTTCTCTCAGTACAATGGCTTCATCTGAGGTTTCAGCAACGGTGTCAATACCCTTGAGATAGAAGATATTTAATCTAGGCTCATTTTCCGCCTTGGCCTTTACTAAATTTAAAGTTAGTACTTATATCTCCAGTCAGTCTACTCATAGATCTTTTTTAAAATCACGAAAGACTGTGATTAACAAGACATCAAAAATGAATAAATACGAGACAACTAGAGTTTTCAGTGTTTCTCAATCTGTAACTCTAACCCCTTATCAAGATGTCATTGCTTATGCAAATCTAATTGAGATGAACGAGGTGGAATTAGATTACATTATGAAATTAAGTGTCAAGGGTAATGGGCCAAGTTTCTTTAACGGGGGAATACTTAATTCATCTTATATTGATATATTGATGAGAGATTCTGGTTTTGAAATGCATCCAGATAAAATTAAAGAGAATGAATTGATTTATAACATCCCATTTAAAATGGTTGTTAATCTGGGTATCAAAACATCATTCAAAGTCGTTGACATGAGTTCAAGTAAATTTATTAACATTACTTATAATGTATTGGCAGTTGCTTGTATCATTAACACATTGTATCAAATAATTCGTTATTGTTTTAATACTTATCGTAAATTTAATTTGAATATTTAAACAGCATTGTTTTTGATCCAATCAATGAACATTGATAATTTAGTTGCCACTGAGGTTGGATTATTGTATTTAGCCGAAGAGTCATAGTTCAATATTCCTAAACTATGAGCTCGACCATTTAAATATTTAAAAAAACATGAACCACTGTCACCTAAATAAATATTTAATTAATATTACTAATTTTAAATGTATAAATGTTAATTAAAAATTACCTTCGCCTGATGCATGGGCATTGCTGTATTTCCTATCAAATGGTGAGATACTGGCCATAAAACATATTTCTACTTTGTGAATAGTAACTTTATGTCTGACACAGTCTCCGTTTTCTTTATAATATCTTGATTGATAAAATATTTTTTCACATTTTTCATTATTATCAATAATAGCGAAATTAGCTATCCGAAGAAAATCTGGGGTTATTGGTGCAGAAGTTCCAGTATAACCCCACCCAGTCATTGTAGCTATGCCTGTTGCTAAATAGTTTTGCCTTGGTAAACATATACTATTTACTGTAAATCTATTTTGATTTATATTGAAAGAAATAGTTGTGTTGGTCTTTATTAAAGCAAGGTCGTATTCATTCCATTCATTCTCTGTCTCAATAAATCGATAATCTTCGTGGATGATAATTTTATCAATACCAAGGATTATAGAATTCTTGTCGTCACCGCGCAAACTGTTTGATCCAATCATAATCCAAATCATGTCTGGTTCATATCCATCTCTTATCATTAGAGGTAAACAAATAGATTTACATAGAGATTGTCAACTCAACGAATAGAAATAATTTTGATGCTCACGTACTTAGTGTGTGCACCCATTAATTCTATATAGATTTTTATTTTTGCATTAATCATTGCACAACTACACTAAGTACGTGAGCATCTAAAATAATTACATAGATGATTAATTAAAATACAATTAACATAATGATAAACTTACACACAATGAGCGGCAGTTAAAATCCATCTACTTGAAATAATTGCCCCACCACATTTATGAGCGTATTGATTATCCCAGGCATACCATTTGAAACATTAAATTAATCCATTGAATACACAGTTACTGTAATATTTCAATGAGATTTATATTTACATCCTTTATAATAGAAACCATCCAGGGGAACATGCCGTCGGGTGCTAAATCACCATTCAATATACGCTTATCCACATTATTGCCAAAATGTGAAATACCGCAGTGTTTTAGCGATAATTCACTTGTAACTGATCTGTCAAATTTTGTTTCACACAAATCCACACATTTTTTAATACCTTTGCAAACATTACAATCAGAACTCAAATAGATTTTATTAAATGAAATAAAAATTATCAAAAGTTTAAACAAAATTGAGTGAAAAGTGGACATAATTTTACAAATATTTAATTGAAATTATTTATAATTATATTTTAATTAAATATAAAAACATATGGTTTTGAAATAAAATATTAAACTATTGACACAATTATAAATTATTATTAACAATAAAATGATCACAATTTAATGTCACCCCTCTCTAACTGGTTATACAATACTTTTGTCAATTTGATATAGTTTTGTGTATTTTTATCAAAATAATAGATGACATCTTTGCCGGCACTGGGATTATAGCCGGCCTTCTGTTGATTGAATTTCAGGTATTTAAATGTTGCGGTCATTTGTAAACTGTTTGTCAGTCTTATGGATAACGGTATGACATATGAGGGCAAGTGTTTTACCAATTCTCGTGTTAATTGATAACGTTCACAATGAGGTGGCCATGGATTATAACGCGGTCTACCAAGGTTCTCTCTCAGCACTTATATAAAAACGACTTCTAATTACAAAAATTATTATTTATACAAAACAAAAAAATTTTAAACAATAAAAAATATAATTTCTATTTAAATTAAAATGATTTTTATAAATATTACATTATAAAAACAAACATGGTTAAATTAAAAATCAAATTATTAATCAATTAAGTCAATGCAGATAAACGAATATTAATTGTTACAAAAATGTGTTGAAGTTTCTCCCCCTCAACAGCCAATCGACTGGATATTTGTGCATGCTGATTTTAGGGCCTTGTGGATGCTACCTGACCTAGATGATTTTTACAGGTATCACCAACCGGGGTTTTAACGAGTCAACCCAGCCATAATATGTCATATACACATAATACACAGACTATGCAATAAAGAGAGACATCAATTGGTGCCCACATGTATAGCAAACATTGCAATGAAGAGGAGAAAAAGAGGGAAAGGTATGCAAATGAGTGACAACTTCTGATGCAGAATAGACTTCAAAGGCAGCGACAACTTGAACGTGAATATCGTCAACAAAGTCAACAAGATCATTTAAGAATCTCAAGCAATCCAAGTATGATCACGATATGTCTTCACTACAACTACAAGGTTTGAATGAAAAGCTACAGAGAATGTCAAACCGTTTGTCTGAATGTCCGAGAATTGCATAAATATTCGTGGATTTTGTTATTAATCTATAAATTATTGTATTTTAAAATTGTTTCTTAATATTGATATTCAAATATAAGCATAAATACTGTATAAAAAGTGAACTAGTTCATTTTGGTGAAATTGATTAAACATGAAAATTTAAACTACATTTATTTAACATTACTTAATAAAATAGATATCTAATCTAGATACTATTTAAATGAATTAATTATAACACAAAAATATTAATATTGTTATTAAAACTGCTTTTGAATAACAAAACGCTTTTTACATGTTTTACATTCAAAGGGTCTTCTGTTGGTGTGTTTCTCCTCCAATGACTATTACTATTGTCTTCTCAAACGTTGATAAGCTTTTAATTACCGTTATTGCTGTCAAAGCTCTTTATAATATACGCCATTTTATCTCTAATCAATTATCACCATGATAGGTTCAGGGTGTGGGAAATAATCTTGTTTATTTTTCTGTCTATTTAAATATTTTTACCAGATTAATTAATTCAATAAATATAAATTATCCGTTTATATACTGACATTGTGAGTATATAATGGATGTTAGACTGTATTTCATACAATTGTATGATAACTAATCGATACAATGATTGGGCAAACAATCGGTCAAATACTGACCAATCGATTGTTGGCATAATATCCAGACTTTTCATACCTTAAGCAGAAATTAATAATTATTATAGTCCGGGATTAAAACATGGATTAAAACAGGGATTAATTAAAGCAAACATTTATTATGAAAATATAAAAACAAATTAATTTTGGGTTTAATCAGAGCACTGGTATTCGCTAAGAGATTCACTGTTTCTTTGAGACTAAAATAATATTTTTATTTCATATCTAAAACACAAATCAATTATTAATTAAAAAAAACTAATACCAGTGCCGACAAAGTTTTTAACTCAGGGGTTTAACCTAATAACTGAAGAGCACAGTCAGTACTGCCAATAACTAAGACTAATCCAGTGATGAAAACAATTAAATAGTTTTTGATAATTAGATAAAAATATTATTCAAATATTAATTCAAAAAACAATTAAAACATAAAATACTGTTAATGATTACTAAAATTGGAAACCAACTGTCCATAGCCTTCAGTTATCAACTCATATTCAGCGGTCAACTCCTGGTACTGTTGATACTCAGATACAGACAACAGTATCAAGAGGTGAGTGCTGAAGATGAGGTGGAGTTTTAAGATAATGATAATCATATACCACTTGCGTATATACTATGCAAACAATGTCTCAATTGTTTTGTTACAGTCTTTGAAATATATTTTACAAATCGTTATTAATATTGATTTAAATTTAATTACAAGTTTTGATTCATTTTGTATAAACTTTGATATAAAATCAATTTAAATATTGAACTCAATATTTGCTATAAATAACTAAATATATTCAATATTTTTAAGATAACCTAGTTTCAATAACATGTATTTAATAATAAATCACTTCACTAAATTAAATTAGAATCAATTATAATAAATATTTATTTATTATTTTATATATATTGTAATAAAATTGAGCAAGTGAAATCAATTAGTTTAATGAAATTCTATTAGCATAGAATATTTTCTCACTGAATAAATGACTCTGAATAAAAATATGTAACAAATCTAAATATAAGATTATTATATAATAAATACAAAAATAAATTTATCTTATTAAATTGTTTACTACAGTAAGCAAGGTCTGCTTTTATAAATAGTTCAACAGTTATTAAACAATGGAATCTGTGCTTAGAAGTGCTAAAAACTGTCACAACTTTACCGATACTGAAGCAGGGTCATTATTATCATCTGTAAAATATAATGACAGTTCAGTTATATTTAATGTTTTGCCATTCATTAGTACCCCTGATATGGTTTACAGGGAACAGAGGTATATAATTAACAATAAGACAATCACTAATTATCAATGGTGTGGACCTATGATGATGGTGGCTGAATATTTTACCAAGATTACTCGAGCTAGGTAATTTAAATTTAAGAGTTAATTGCATTATCAATTTGTGAAATATTGTGTTTGGAAATATTGAAGGTTAAAATTTGTTCCACTTCTATCAATGATGGAGATTTTCAAACTGTACAGGGTAGGAAATGCGCCACACCTTTCACTGATGGCAATAACGACTACACGACACCAGCATTTAACTGTCGCCAATTCACTTGATAAATATACGCGCATTTCAAAAGTATTCGGTATATATCATGATTCACGAATCCTCGCTAAAACTAGGAAAGGTAGATTTGTATAGTTATAATAACTGTACTGAGTCAATTAATTAATGCTTTCTTATTTTAGCTGAACATTCATTATTCAATCAATTTTTATGCTTTGATATTGAGATCTATTTCATAATAATTGTCTCAATTATTGTCATATCTTTGATAACAAGTGTTAACAACAGAGCCGTGAAGTCATTCTTCACTACCTTTTGGTCTTATCTTTCAGTAATTCTTTCCGATTATTATTCAATGAAAGTGAACAGTAATTTTGATAGACTACTGTCCAGCACATGGCTATTGGCAGCCACTGTACTCTTGTCTGCATTTTCAGGTCAACTCTGGAATCAAGTGATTAAAAGACAACCGATTTTATGGATAGACTCCTGGAATGACTTGTTTGAGTGGAAGGACATTAAAATTGTCACTTTTGAAAATGAAGGGTTACTTTTGTTTGCAAAATCTAAACATGGTGAAACAGATACTCAAAATATGGCTAATGATTTTAAAAATAGAATTGGAGCTGGTAAAATAATATATGCGGATCAATTTACAAGAAATAGATCCATGCTTGATCATAACGCATTTTATAGTGAAATTAAATCTGGTAAAGTAGCCTTGGTAGCAAATTGGATGGCGATTAATATTTTTAAACTAAATATCAAATCCCCAGAATTTAGAGAAGACATTGATTTTCACATATCTAGGCATGGTAATATTGCTCAACCCTATTTTACATACACAAATCCGTTGACATTTAATCGCACCTATGCCAATTTAATAGATTCAATGTAAAATTTTTTTTAATTTTAACTAAATTTATTAAACTCTAAAACAATTTTAATCTTTTTCAATAGTATTGATAATCTATTCGAGAGTGGAATATATCCACAACAATTTAAAATGGCTTTTGACCCTAAGGGTAGAGTATTTGAAAAGAGGGAGCACCATACGTTTCAATTCAATCAAATTACATTGTTACAATTTAAGGGCATTTTTCTATTATCATTGTATGGAATATTAGTTTGTGTAATATTGTTCCTTGTTGAATTTATGAAATTATTTATTAAGATATCAATATTTGTAAAATATTTAAATGGTTAATACTAAAATCAAATATAAACTTACGGTGGAACTGATCAATGCAATTTAACTAAAATATCAATGTTAAATAATTAAGTAAATAGCACATTAACAAGGCAAAATTGTTTTTGATATATACTGTAGATAAAATAACATTTATACTGTATATGTAAAGCAAGAATTGATTACTTTAATTGTAAATAAATTTAGCAATGTCAATTTAAATTATATTACCGTTCAAACAATAATTTATAAATGACATTGATAAAGTGACTACATTTTCCATGACCTTCATTATTATCAGTTTTAAGTGAAACCAATTTTTTTCACTTTTTATTGTATACTTTATCTGAATTTCATTCAAGTGTTTGATTACTCGAGAATTTATTTATCACTGAATTCTGTTATCAATTGTTTTATTAAATGAGTTTAAATGCGACAATCAATGTGTTAAGTATAAACTGTACATGAACAATTCTCTAATTATACAATGATTGCTAATATTATAAATTATTAAATGTCTTATTTCTTAAATTACATTGTTCAGATTCAGTTGCTCTTTGATTTGAATTATTACTTATCGCGTGAATTTGATTTCAAATCAGATGTTGTTTTGAATTATATTTTTCTTTAATATATTTATTGATTCTTTAATTTGTGTATAAAAATGAGTAATAAGTTGAGTGAAGGAGTAGACAATCCGGGTTATGCATCATCATATGAGCTACAGAAGCGAGAGAGTGCTCAGAGCACTGGTATTCCGGCGCAGAATCTGAATCAACAGAATATTGAGATTCCGGCGACAAATATGTCGGTTAAGCGCCAAATGAGTGTAATTGCAGAACCGGTGTCCATGTCCTGGCATAACATCAATGTCTTTAGCACTGATTCCAGAGGAATAGCCTGTCCTTGTGTTAGGAAAAAGGTCAACCCTGTTGTTCATATCCTCAAAGATGGTAAACAATTTGATGTTTAGTTGTGTTTTATATCTGTTTTAAACAATAATGAAATTATCCTTTAATTTGAATGTCCAGTCAGTGGTCACGTTAGTCCAGGACATCTATTAGCTATCATGGGGGCCAGGTATGTTGAGCCAGATCTTAAATGCAATAAAAGACTGTAAAACATTACTTTACTTGTGTTTCAGTGGCGCCGGAAAGACGTCTCTAATCAATGTCTTAACGCAACGGAACTTATCCCACGTTGAGGTCAAGGGTTCAGTGATGTTGAACGGGAAGACAGCAGACATTAATAACATAACAGCCCTCTCCTCATACATACAACAGGACGACCTCTTTATCGGCACACTTACCGTCAAAGAGCACTTGATATTTCAATCGCGTGTCCGTATAGGCAAACGGCTGTCTCAAGAGGTGAGGGATAAGAAGGTGAAGCAAGTGATGGATGACGTGAGTGCTTGAGAGTAATCAGGGTCTGTTGTGTTTCTAGTGTTTAACACTTATTGTATGTTTTAGTTAGGGTTACAGAAGTGCGCCGACACTATGATTGGTAAACCGGGTGAAACGAAGGGCATATCCGGCGGCGAGAAGAAGAGGTTGGCGTTTGCTTCGGAGGTAATCCATTGATAACTGTATTGAGAGTTAGGGTTTGATTGCATTTACTGTTGATTTAGTTGTTAACCAACCCTTCGATCATGTTTTGTGACGAACCCACCAGTGGTTTGGACTCCTTTATGGCGTTAAGTGTTGTGGAAGTGCTGAGACAGATGTCAAACGCCAGCCGAACCATTGTCTGCACTATACACCAGCCCTCGTCTGAAGTGTTTGCCTGTTTTGATCGGCTGTTATTGATGGCCAACGGAAGGGTGGCTTATATGGGAGAGACAGGTATTTGTGATTTAAATACTGAATTAATATAAGACTGAATATGAGATTATTTTATGAATAGCCAGTGCTTTGGGATATTTCTCAAGTCAAGGCCTTCATTGTCCGGTCAACTATAATCCGGCAGATTTTTATATCTCACAGTTAGCTGTCATTCCCGGACAGGAAGAGCAGTCAAAGGCCAAACTGAATGTATGTTTGGGTTTAAAAAGTGGTTATTATTTATTAAAGAGTTTTTTTCACAGCAAATATGTGATCGATATCTGGAGAGTGGGTTCGCTAGAGAAGCCGTTCCTCAAGAGTTGTATCAAAATATTGACACAAACTTTGAGCCGACAAAGAATGGGTTAGTTTACAAGACTGACTGGTGTGCACAGTTCTGGGCCCTTCTCTGGAGGGCTTGGCTCACAGTCCTTAGGGAACCGATGGTGACTCGCATTCGTGTCATTCAGACTGTGGTATGAAATACAACTCATATTAGCCATGGATTCACAAAAAATGCCTTAATTTTCAGTTCATAGCAGTGCTGTTGGGGTTAATCTACTTTCGCATAGAGTTGAATCAGACGGGTATTATGGATATAAACGGCGCTCTCTTTCTGCTGCTAACAAACATGAACTTCACAAATGCTTTTGGAGTTATCAATGTAATTATTGTTTTGCAAATCAAACCTCAATTTTATGTCTTATTTATAATTGTTTTGAAATGTTTGGCAGACTTTTTGTGCGGAAATCCCTGTTTATCTAAGAGAGCACAATAACGGCATGTATAGAGTCAGTGCCTATTTTCTGTCCAAAATGTTGGCAGAGGTATGTCGTGTGAAGTGTAAGAGGGGTTACTTTAAAAACATATCTCATATCTCTTTAAACACTAATAGTTGCCAACATTTGTCTTCATTCCGGCCCTATTTGTGGCTATATTTTACTATATGGTTGGTTTGAACAGTGGTTTTATTCAGTTTATTGTCTGTGTCTTCATCGCTGTGTTGGTGGCGAACGTCGCCTGTAGTTTCGGTAATGCCTTAAGACTACAGTAGTTACTAATAATTAGCACTTAAACCAGAGATTGACTTAATTTTAACCATTGATTACATTTTAAGGGTATTTCGTGTCGTGTATGAGCAGTAATGTTACCATTGCTCTGTCAATAGGGCCCCCAATTATGATGCCTTTACTCATCTTCGGCGGCTTTTTCCTTAACAATAAGTATGGCATTGATTGATCTTGCTAAATTGAGAGCATAACTGATTCTGTACCTCTAGATCTGTGCCTGTTTACTTTATTTGGCTGAAATACATTTCGTGGTTTTATTACGGAAACGAAGCATTGATTGTAAATCAATGGCAAGACATCGATCACATCGACTGTCCCAACAGTACAGCAACTAATCCGACCAACAGTACAGAGGGTGCAAACATCCGGGCCGTCACACAATGTATACCAGACGGCAAAGCAGTGATAAAAATGTTAAACTTCTCTGAAGACAATATGTATAGAGATATCGGCGCTCTGGTGGCTATGACTGTTATATTGAGGATTTGTGCCTTTTTTGCACTTTTGATTAGATCCAGAAGAAAGTGATGAATGGTTTTGAATATGTGTTTACATTTTGTTACAAATATTTTTTCATTGAAATCAAAACATAAACTCAAGAATTGAAACAATTTTTTCAACAATTATACCCAAAATATAGTGAAAACTATTCATTGATATCAATATAAGAGACAAATATTTTCTTTTGTTTTGTAAATTCAATTGATTTTAATATTTAATAAATAATTTTTAAAGACCACCTTGCTCAGCCTTTTTTTTATAGTGCAAGGTCTCCTTAATAAATATTTATTATTATCTGTAATTGTATTTTCACAATCTGTACAGAAACAATTTGTGTATTTTTGACACCCATTACCTGAAATTTGTTTAAAACTATTAATTGTTATAATCATAAATGACCAAGCTCCACCAACTGGAATTATTGAAATACAAATATATGTTTTATTTAATTAAGTTTTTAATTAAAAATTCAAACCATATTTGAAAACTCAATCACAAAATCCAATTGCCTTTCAATTGTTATTATAGTAAAACAACAAATGAATAAAATGTCAAAACAATTGCCAATAATTGTAATAATTATGGCATTTATTTGCTGTCATTCAATGCCTAACACAAACCCAACTGAACCGCAATGGAAACCAATTGATGTGAACTCGGATCTATCCAAAGGCGCTATGAAAGCAGTTTACGGCGAATCCAGTTATAATAGGGAAGTGATTGTTGTTGAAAGTTATCAAGAGGTCGGTGGGAAAGGTAGATTGAAATTGAATGTTATTATTAATAACTATTTCGAGTGCGAACCTGGCAATGAAAATAAGACCTGGATAACGAATACTGCAAAAGGATGTCATGTAATAATTAAATAATTGAAATTTGATTGATCTTGATTATTTATATTTATATTTAGACACTATCACAGTGTGAAGGATATATCATCCCTTTAAATCCTGGATTCAAATTGGATACAGATCAATGTGAAGATTAATTTGAGAATCAATAAACTTTGTTTATTTTATAATTATTATTTATTCCTGGTAATTTTCTAAACCATATGTACAGTTCACTGGTAATTAAATTGTGTATTACAAGCAATAGTTACTAAAATCAATGTTTAAGTAAACTTTACAAATTCAATGTCATTACTTGTAATATAGTCTAGGCCACTTAATATCACATCTTCGATGCAGAGAGTATCAGGTGACTACAAGCGCATGTTTAACATTATTAGGGTGCAGGTGGTCCATCGGTATAGTGATGATTATAACCGAATATAATTTTTTACTAATGATTAAACATTTGATTTATTCATTAATTCCTTTGAAAAGTGAACCGGGTATAATAAGAATACTACAAAACGTTTGCGTAAATACAATACACTTTTATTTTAAATAAGAAATTTTAGCGCAAAAAAATTGGTCCAAAAAACGCACTACAAAGTGAAACCTCATGTTTAAAATGACATTTTATTTTATTTTATTCAAGTTCATATAAAATTCATTGGTACAATTAAATCTTTAATTAGATTGAACATTTTCCCTGAAATACACCGGCTTATTTACATTACCGGGCAAGAAATAATCGCAAACAATATGAGTTTCATAATATTTACCATCTTTTATAGTACAGCGGGCGCACCCAACATCAGTTGTCGCCTTCCACACCAACTGTGTGAAATGGCCAGTGAGTCCATTAAAACCAGGCTTATTGAAGTCATATTTGTTAATCTCATTGTACCTAGCAAGATTTTAAATAATTTGAAACTGTGAATAATTATACATAAATTGATATAAATAATACCATTTAGTTATAGCATTAACGCAAGTGTTTAATACATCATCAGTGCTTCTACTCCTGTGTAGATTTTCACCTAGATGTGACACCAAGCCATTATGACGATCTTTAGCATTATAATCTAAATGTGAGACAGTATTGCAACGAGTTTTAGCATATTCAACCAACTGTAAATTAATATAAGGTATAAGTTTGTTAGATATACTAGGAAATGTTAGATAGCATTCATACCGTGTGGTTGATCTTCAATGGTGAAGCACCATGATTGTTTCGGTAATTATTAGTAGCCTCTAAGCATTCGTTCTGGAAATCATTGTCCATTTTAATATGAAATTGATCCCGTCCATTAGAAACTATATTTGTAAATGAATTATAGTATTATAAATGAATTTATTTAATTAATTCACATAAATACCTGCTATTAAAATAAACAGCACAAATATGTTTGTCTTCATTATCTAATATTATGAAACAAAGCTCTTATCAATTAAATGATAAAATTATTGTTGTTTTCAATCCCTTTTATACCCTTTAAATATTTTTCACATTTTGATTAATGGACTAAAAGTTTTCATAATTTTATTTGTTTTTAATAATCAATATTAAAAACACATTTTGTTTGCATCACTTGAAAGAGAATTCAATTTTTTTTAGTCTTGTATTATATTTGTTGTAATTTCATAAATACAGTTATTATCAATATATTCAGGATTATTTAGTTTTAATTAAATAGAATAAGAATTGAATTCATAATAATTAACTAGATATTAAAATATATAAATTAATATTAACTTTATTTAATTTAATAGTTAATTATTAAAATTGTGTCTGGTGCAATAAAAGTGAAGGTGAGACTAAATGTCTCTAATAATTGTTAATCATATTTAGTAATCAATTATTAATGATTGAATTGTCACAGGTGTATTATTGTGTAAGAAATAATACAATATATCAATATTGTAAAATCTATCTCTTGTAGGATTCACATTAAATCTTGATTTTACACTAAATTGTTCAAAGTGATTCCTAAATATAAACAAGATAGCAATTTTTTATCAATAAAATTGTATTAAATAAAATACTATGAAAAACAATCTTGTTTCTATTATTTATAAACAATAGTAATCATAATTAGGGGTGAAATACGCGGTTCAATAAAAGTTATAATTAATATATAAAAAATAATATCTTAGTTACTATATTTGCAAAATTAATATTATTTGGGGTTATACAGCTCTATGCGGGGTCAATTTGAAAATTTCAACACACTTGATATAATGATATAATATTTTTGTCAAAGTTATATACAGTCAATGTAGTGATGCCCTGATATCTTTGTGATAAAAATAAAATTGAATCAGGAAAGTTTATTATCTTTAAATGTACAAGTACAAACTATCTTCAAATTATTCAGTGATAAAGTCTGTAAATTTAATTTAAAATGTTTTCGAATATATTTATTATATATTTAACTTGCATTGAAAATAAAGCCTAAAATACTTGATTCTATGAGTCATTTGTTTTGATATAATAATATTAGATTTAATAAAAAATTATAATTACACCTGAATGTAATAAATATTAAATTCTATCATAAATAGCCCTGACAAGATTTAAAATGAATAGATTTCTACTGAGTTAGATTGCATAATATTGAGGTGTAGGGAAAGTAAATTCGTTTTTAATTTCAATTTTCCGAACGAACTAAAATATATAATTTGATCGGGATGAGTATTTATGTGTGTACCGCCCTCCCCCCCACTAAAGGGGAAAACCCTATGGGAATTGAACAAGTGATTCCCTATGGTGATTTAACATGGGGGTTTCGATGGAAGCAGATATTCAATGGTCGGTTTCTATGGGATTTAACATGGGGATTTCCGATGAATACACATTTTCAATGGGCTTTTAACAAACCATATTTGAAAACTCAATCACAAAATCCAATTGCCTTTCAATTGTTATTATAGTAAACAACAAATGAATAAAATGTCAAAACTATTGCCAATAATAGTCATATTTATGGTATTTATTTGCTGTCATTCAATGCCTAACACAAACCCAACTGAACCGCAATGGAAACCAATTGATGTGAACTCGGATC
>JAQGAT010001221.1:0-16479 GCA_034687845.1 Pantelozetes paolii
TATTTATCAGAGAATAGTTATCCTGATTGTGAAAGGTATCTTAAAAAGTATGAAATTATTGCTCACTCTTTAATATACAGTATCTTTGGACTGGAGTTGAGAATATAGCCAAAGCTCTCTCCTTCTGTACCCATGAATTGGCACTCAATCCTGAAGTACAGGAGAAACTATATTCAGAGATCATGTCTTCGGTTGACTCTAACGGAGAGATTGATTTTGATTTAGCCTTAAAACTTCCGTATTTGGATGCTGTGATTGATAAGACACTGAGAATGTACCCTACTGAGTTTACTATCAAAAGAATTGTCTCCGCTGATTATCAACTAGGTGACACTGGTATTACCCTGTCCAAGGGACAACTTATAGAAATACCTGTATATGCTATTCATTATTGTGAAGAGTACTTTAAAAATGCAAAACAATTTATTCCGGATAGATTTCTACGCGAAAATCAGCGAAAAATAACACCTTACACATACCTACCTTTTGGTGCCGGACCACGTCATTGTCTGGCCATGAAGTCATTCTGTCATCTGGCCATTAGGTCGAGGGTTTAGAAGTGATCTGGATGTGATTTTAAACCCGGATTTAATAACAGAATTAAATAATAAAAATATATTTCAAATAAGTTGTGGTTCATATCATGCACTCGCACTCACATCAGATGGTGTGTACGGATGGGGTTGTAATCAATTGAATCAAATTAATAATGAAATCTATGATTCAATTGTTTCTCCGATTGTATTAAAAGATTTATTAAATATTGAAATTAAATCAATATTTTGTTCATTCAGTCATACATTTGTATTAACAGTGAATGGATTGGTCTATAGTTGGGGTCACAATAGTTGGTGTAAATTAGGCCATAATATTGAAAGAAATAAAATCATTTCAAAACCAAAATTAATAATTATATCAAACGTTAAAAGTATTGGTATTTCAACATTGAATACATATTTCCTGACAAATGAGGGAAATATATATTTTTGTGGTCAATATATAAATGAAGAAAATACAGAGTCATTTAAATTTTTACCAAAACTATTAGAAATTGATATAAAGTTTGATTCAATTGTTTATTTGTCTTATTATTCAAAACAACATTCAATAGTTTTAGTTGTAAGTAATGACACGATTTATGAATTGAAACGAAAAGATAAAATAAAAACAAAATTTAATAATTATTTGGATTTTTATTCATTTGAATATAATTTAACCAAAAATTCAATTATTATTAATGAAAGTAAAGATAAAGAAGATATCAATCGATTCAATGAATTAATGAAAGTATTTGAAAAACAAATCAAGAAAATGGAAATATTTGAAGAAAAAGGAATATTAAATGATTTTAACCAAGGTTATTTTATCTTAATTAATATATTATATACAGTATGTATTAAGTATAAGTCAATTATTTATATATAGGTTTTAATAACTCAGAAAACCTGACCGTCTTTAGTTCATATGAGGAATTATCATCTATTGGTTCTGGTGCATTTGGAAATGTTATAATAGTTAAAAAGAGAGGAAAGGAAGAGAAGTATGCAATCAAACAAATTATGTTTAAAGGTAATGTATGATATTTTATCAAATATAACATTGATCATTTACATTTATTTAGAAAATAATTCAAAACATTGCAAACATTTGTTACGAGAAGTGAATATATTATTGAAATTCAAGAGTGAATTCATTGTTCAATACTATAACTCATGGATTGAAAGCAATTGTGTTTACATTCAAATGGAATTATGTGATGGAAGTCTTCGGGATATATTAGAATTGCAACCAGATGCTTTTAATAAAGATCCTAATCAAGCAATAAATCCTTTAGAATATTATATTTGTTGTGAAATATTCAAGGAATTGTTGGAAAGCATTGATTATTTACACGAAACCATTCCCTCTATTATTCATAGAGACCTCAAACCCGAGAATATATTGATTTTATATAACAATAGAAATAATAATAGATTTCTCAAGATTTGTGACTTTGGTTTAGCCCGGGTTATAGACAATGAAAGATCTAGTCTTTCAAAAGTTGGTGGAACTCTAGGATATATCGCACCGGAGGTATCCAGTGGAAGATACTATGATTGTAAAGCAGATATCTATAGCACCGGACGTATTGCCGAACAATTATTTAATATTGATTTGTATATTAAGTCAAAGATTTATTAGATGTTAAATTAATATATCTATATTTTAGGTCAAATGATTCACCAAGATACAATCATGCATTGAAGAGTTATTTTGAGAATTTAGAGAATCAAATATTATCAATGCTTAATCAACTTTCCAGGAAGAGACCCACCTGTGCTCAGATGTTGGAGAGACAGAGGGAATGGTTTGTATTGAAGAAAACTGTTAAAGAATATAAAGATTTTGATATAATAGTAGAAAATCTAAAACATTTTAAACACAAATTCTTTTATACTTTATTTCAAAACAAATTTTATTATAATTAATTAATTTTAAAATTTTACATTGTATAAATAATCAAATAAATTGAATTGACGTTAAAATCATTTAACAATTTATCTGAAAACAGTTTTATATATTTAATTCAATAAAGTCACATTGATTTTAATAAATCTATAATCAAATATAAAATCCACAAGCTAAAATACAAAAAAAATGATTTTTAATAAAATATATGTTATTCAATCAAGATTAAATGTTCTTGATAATTAACAACAGTAATTAATTATTGATATTCACCAACTCCACACAAATCCCAGAGCAGTTGGTATAAAAGTTTGTTTACACATTGGACAGATGACTTCGAGCAGATAGCCAACGTATGATTGAGCAGGTGAAGATTTACGACATAATGGACACTCGTATGGAAGTAATTTAATACTATCAGGTATATTGCGTAAAATATCGTCGCCGACCTCATCCTTCATGCGTTTAAATGAATTCCGTTTTTCTTCTGTGAATTCACTCGCATTCCAATAGATATCGAAAAATTCCAGATTTAAAACCGATTGATCTTTCACTTTGAAAAATCCATTGTCTGCAAACGCTTTGCCCCAGGAATTCATAAATATTAAACAATCTGGATCACATTTCATAAGGACGACCGAATGACCAAACTCTTCGCCACTTAATGGACTCAGATCATTCCTAGTAATAATTCCTTTTGGATTATGTTTATAGAAATATCCAAATTCATCCCATTGTGGATCGTCTAGATCAAATATTGCAATCAAAGGACGTCTCTCATTAAGTGCCTTTCTTGCACCAAGTTCATCCACCGCTTTATAATGTAAAAGATATTTTCTTAAAAATGTATCTAGCACCTTTTGGGTCGAAGCGCCTTTAGTACCAAATTGGTTAATCAGTGTTTTAAGCAAGGTGCGAATTTCAGGTACAGTTCCATTAGGACCCTCTCTTCTGAAAAGAGCCAGATGAATTACTGTAGCAACAGCATATGCATAACAGGTTGATTTCTTCTGTTTTTGTGCCTCAAAATTGGTGATTGATGAATTGATATACATATCTAACTTAACCTGTGCAAATATACTTAAGATAGCATCAATACTATTAGCCATATGGCGAACAAGAGAGGAAAATTCATTTAATATATGAGGGTGATTTGCTTGTATAAATAATCGACTTCTACCTTCGGTTGGAAGTTTCCAATTGAGCTTGATCAGAATAGACATTGCTGAGTTACTGTTATCCACAGATGTACTCAAGTCAAACATTTTCTTCTGTGTTTTTGTCCAATTATTATCTTTCTCAAAATACAAACTTCTGGGAGAAGGAATATTATCAGAAGTAAGCAAGCAGACAAATACAACAAGATTACATTCCTTAATCTGGCTGATATATTGATCAGGTTCACCATCTGTTGCCTCACCATCAGTCAGAATAAACAAGTATTTATTCATAACTCTATGTTTTTGAAATATTTCAAATGAATATTCAATTGCCTTGCACATAGGTGTATAACCATATATATAAGGCTCAATTAAATTGACAAGGTTAGTCAATTGACCATTACACTCTAGGAGTGATATATGTATATTACCAACTTCATTCAACAAATTAATAGCATACTTTAATTTAACTTGTTGAGGTTTAGCAATTGCTTCAAGAATTTTAATCATTGCATTATTAATTGCTTTTTCCGCTTGCTCCCTGGTGATCTCTTTCTCTTTAGCATCAATCATGTTAAATTGTATCTTTATAGGTGAAAATATATTAAATATAAATGATGCTGCATTTCCTCCTGCTTTGGCTGCATTGACGCCCCCTCTCTTTGCAGTATTGAATGTACCGGCTTTGCAGACATCGGGTAAATCTTCAATCAATACTTTTAAATCGTAAATGTTCTCGGAATAAAAATCATAAAGGAACCCTGCTTCATTCTCAGTCATATGTTTCTTAATGTATTCTTTTGCATATGGTGCACCATTATCTGCCAATAATTTAATCAAGGGCGCATAACCTACCTGGCTAGGTGAGTACGTATGTTTAATTTTATTAAACAAAGCAAGAAGGTCACATGTTGGTACTTTCTTAAGGCCAAACGCTAAGACAAATAATTCATTGCTATCGTAATGATTGCCCTCTTGTTGTGCAATGTTGATGATGGTTTTGAATATGGATTTTATTCGGGTTATTTGCTCCTCATTTGGGTCGGTATCTAGCTTCAGACAGAGTTCCATTGAGCCAGATACATCAACTAGTACACCTATTAATATTTTTGAACTCATAGTTTCAGGACTGTAAAATAAAATAATTAATATTGAGGTTTACACAATTGTGCTTGTTATTAATAAAATAATAATGTATTTCTTACTTTTGTTTACATTCTTTGCTACAATATATAAATAGAAAGTATCCAGCAATTATTCAAACAATACGTTGAGGGTTAGGAAACGCAACAAATATTTGATATCAAGTATAAAGTGTTAAAAATATGATTAAACCCTTTAATACTAACCGTTATTTTAATCAATATTGTAAGTAAAAACACATTAATGTTAAAGTGAATGAAACGCACTTAAATATTTACATACCCAGTGCCATAAATACCAGACTCAGTTATCAGTCTCATTTAATAATGTGTCGACTCTTGTAGACAAGTATTGCAATTTGTTTTATCAAAAATAAGTGTTTGATATAACACTCAAAATCAGTTCTCAAGAAATCTCTGTTAATAAAAATAGAGAATATATTGAAATATATGTGATAGATCAAATTTGTAATAAAAATATTTAATTATTTATATAATCATACACAAATAAAAAATACATTTGATCATTTAAATAACTGGTCTTTGGTTTTAATTATTTAAATGATCATGACAATAATAAGTAATTCACAATAATTTGAGACAAATATCAATATTTTATTGAAATAATTACTAAAAACACAAAAATTAATGAAAAAATAATAATAAAATGAAAAACAAAAAAGTATTTCAAATAAATAAATGACTAATAAATAGCACTTAATGTCCGCCAATGGGACCTAACTTTCGGATACAATCTTTGGGCACATTCCTCACCGAGAAGTAAGCAAGGAAGAATGCCACCATACCAATCACTAAACTACCAAGCTCTAAGTATAGATAATAAGTGGGATAGTCTTCAATGTATTTGCTTATAAAATAGGGGAGAAATAAATAGATTGAATTATAGGCGCCTATGAATAGACCCCCGACCTTATCGGTCATCTCAATGTATTGGCCCACAAACGAGAACATACAGATAAATATAGAGGAATAGCCGAAGCAGATGATGACAGCGCTGGCCCATAACATGATTAAGTTATCCTGGCCTATTATTTGAAATATGTAGCCGAAGAATATGAAAAAGAGTTGATATGAGATCATATACTGTGGCTTCAAATACATGGCTATAAACACACTGAGTCCCCGACCAGTGGACAGTGCGATAGACATTGTGCCAAAGATTTCGGACGCCATCTCTGCGGACAGTCGTAAAGTGGGCTGGAATTGGAAGAAAGTGGGCGCGAAGTCTGTGTACATGTTCTCAGACATTATGCCAAACGCGAAGAACAGGGAAATGCAAAACAGGATTGTCTTCACCGGTACGTACTTTTTGTGCCGGGCCTTAGACTCGGGATCTGTGGCCACTTCTATCTTACCATCATTTATGTAGCTATACTTTTTGATACAATACATCACTAGCATTATTACCGGCCCTAAAGGTGTTGTCAAAATAATAATCAATATGCACTGGTAGAAAATCGTGTGCCCACTTACCTATCATCATCAACAGACCCCCAATCAGGTACGGTATCTTCAATTGTGGTCTTCTATCGTATGTCAGGCAGTCTTGCGTGCATTCAATGAGTGGACCAATGGTTACATTAACTGATGTGCTGTTCGCAAGTGTGCTGTTACTGCCGAAGCAATCGGAAGGCCATACCCCTGGACATATCATATCACCAAGCACAAAGCTTGATGCTAACAGTGGGCCCAATACAGTGCCGATGCCGTAAATGAATTGCGACGCCTGTAGTATTGATGGACTCCTGTGTTGCCACATCTCAATCAGTATGACATTGTTGGCCCCATTCCAGGCGCCGATACCGAGGCCATAGACAAATATACAGGCATACAAGTGCCACAGTTGGGTGGCATAGGGCATGAAGATGGTCGACAATCCCATTCCCATTACAAGTATAGAAAGGGTTATTTGTCTGTTAATCCATTTAAATAACACAGTGACTGCAGGGATATAAATGAATTAATGGAAAATTAAGGGGTATTTTGTGTATAAATTTACCACAAGAGCCAAGTAAACACCCGATCCCCTGGAAGGTGGGAAACAAACCAATCCACTCCATCTCAGTGTTAAGTAGATTTCTGAAGTCCACAAATGCTGGCGACATACTGGACAGGGTTATTCCCTATAACAGTGATTATTGTTAGTAATTTATCATGGTAATAATTGTTTACAACTTACGAAAGTCAAATGAATAATCATATGAACGAATGAATAAATGATTTTATCTTTTCTACTGAGTTTACCCTCCTTTGGATCTTCAAACGTCCTGGAGCTAATCTGATAGCCATTAGGATCCACGACACTTATGTTGAGTGTACCAGTCTTCATCATGGTCAACTCTACAGGCGGTGCGCTTGGCTTATCAATTTTGGCTCTGGGTTTCAATTGACAGCACATTAAATATGTTTTTTCATTCATTGTTACACTTATTTCACAAAAGGTTTTATTGATTTAATAATAAAAATCAATTATTGAGAAAAATATTGACTAATAAATTGCGAAACACTTTTATAATGCAAATAAAGAAATGTATTAACTGAATTAAAAATAGTATTTAACCCTGAACAGTGTTACAATAATCGTATATGAAAAATGTGCATGATAAAACAAAAAAAACATTGAATTACTATTTGCACAGAAAAATACTTTCATCTGTTGTTGAAAGCAGTAAATCATTATTCACTGTCAATTTTATTTTAAGTAAACAAACTATTGAACAAATAGGACCCTGAATAGGATATCAATTAAGCATTGTCTAATACAGTAAATTACTTTAATTATGAACACCGATGTTATGAATATATCATTATTATGAACAAATTCTGAAAACCAGGGGTAGTTTAGTGAAAATATTGACCGTTCAAATGAACAATCATTTCTTTTACACTGAAATTGAGATCAAAACTATTGAATTAAATGTAAAATATATACCATTCCTATGAACTGTTCAAATGTTCAAACTATTAATTAAAATAAATAAAGATGTTTAATTAATTAAATGTTTAATTAAATGTATATAATTACTAAATTTAACATCTGTATTTATATTTCTGAAATTAAACATAAATTTTTGAAACTAGATTAAGCTAATATTTATTTAACACATAATAGCACTGGCTTATAATTAAATGCAGGTACTTTTTGATTTAATATTGGTTTTATAAAGAATACCTTTCTTATGAACTAAATTACTGGCAATGCCAGTTCATAAGAACGATAAATTACTGTATTACAATTTCAAGTTCAATCCTGATTAATTGAATTCAATGTCACTTACCTAGTAGTGGGAAATAAGTTCAGTATAAATATTTTCATCTATTGATTAAAGTCACGCAATGTTTGATAGATTTAGTAGTATTTTATATCCACTAAATGTTTATTCACTTTTAATTCATATCAATATTAAATGAAGAAATAGTTTATTACATTTAGTTTACGTTATTTACAGTGAAATCAAATATAATTGCTATGCAATCACTATTTAAAGACAATTCTGATAACAAATAATTAAATTGTTTTTCAAAATATTAAGAAAAAAAATTGTTTTCATTATAATGAGTGTAAAATTAAGTTTGCATTCATTTATACATAAATTTTCAGATGAATTGACAAATTATTTTAATGTTAAATACAGATCACAATAAAACATCAAAAATTAATATTAAAAATATACTTAAAAACGTGGAATTTATTATTAAAATATCAAGGTTATATTTTATTAAATGCTAATTAATATATTTGCAGAATCAAAGCACCCTGAACTTTAAAATTAACATTTATCTAAACATTACGTATTTATATTTAATATTGTTTCCAAAAATAAAAAATATTTTACAAAATAATGTAATTTTTTGTTTTATTTTTATACACATTCACCTGATATTCAATGAATGTATATTCAGTGTAATTTTTGTTTTGTTTTGTTTAAATAGATTTATTACGAAATCTACACAATTTTTATTTATCGCTGAATTGAGACAAATATGTGTTTAAATTGCTTTTGAAATACATTTATAGTATTTTGTATTAAAAATATTTTTTTTTATAAATAGGAAAAGAATTTTTAGATTTTAAATATGAAATGACATTTTATTTTCAATCAAATGATGTAAAAAACAGTAGATTTTTGGTGATTTTGTGACAAAAAATATATTAACTTTTATTTAAGTGATTGACAACTCTTTGAAACAAATATTTATCAATTTTTATTGCAATTTATTTGAGCATTGATTTTGTGATTAAATATTAATAGCCTTAACATTGAACGCGTGTTGGAATGCTTTGAACAACATTATCATTGTCTGTCTATTGTTATCAATGTCTGTTTATTGTTATAATCAGGGTACAATGAGAAAGGAATTTACTATTTCAAATATTCAATATAGAAATAAATATAATGACAATAAAACACTTAAAAACATATAAATATGGAATAATTTAATGTCAATCCTATTTCCCTATTGTCAGACACCTAACCCCTAATCTTAACATTGAATTAATATAAACTTTGTAATTAATAAAAAATGATAAGATATTGACCCAGATTGTTTTATTAAGTAATTTATGTTTTTAAAATTGCAATAAAAACATTAAATGATTTCAATTATCGATAAATTTTTGTACATTTTATAATAATAATTGAATTTTATTTCAAGTTTACAATGAATTTACAATTATTTCAATTCATAGGACAGACACTCAGTTTTCAAGCACAGTATTGGACTACAGGTATAGTATTACTGCTAGATATATAAAAACGATATAAACAAGGTTCACAACCAAGGTTTATCAAAGATTAGATCCAGGGTCGACATAACCACTGTTATTAAACGTTATATCATTTATTCAAATAACTAAATGTTTTTATTATAAAACTGTTGAACACATAATATCTAATGCCCGGCCGTTGGCACTAACTTTCGGATGAGATCTTTTGGTACATTCCTCACTGATATCCAAGCGCCAAGGAAGGCAACAATACCCAGGCTTATACAGGTGGTCAACATATAGAGATATACTGAGGGGTATATCGGAATCAATTCACTGATAAAATAGGGGAGAAAGAGATAAATAGAATTATAAGCCCCTATAAAAAGACCCCCGACTTTGTCCGTCACTTCCATGTATTGGCCCACAAATGAAAACATGCAAATAAATGTCGAGGAATAGCCCAAACCTATTATTACAACACTGGACCACAACAGTATCAATTGATCTTGGCCAAATATCAGGAACAGGTAGCCGAAGATAAGGACACAAAACTGAAATGATATCATATATTGCGGTAAAACATAGATCGCGACGAAAATACTGCAGAAGCGGCCAAAGGTCAGGGCGGCGGCCACTGATGAGAAGATCTCCGACGCCTTGGAGGCCGAGAGCTTTAGTGTGCGCTGGTATTGGAAGAATGTCGGCACAAAATCCATGTACATGTTCTCAGACATCATACCAAAGGTAAAGTACAGTGCAATTCCCGTTAGGATTGTCTTCTTTGGGACGAAGAGCTTATGTCTGGCCTTCTGTTCCGGTGTTGAGACCACTTCTATCTTACCGTCATTTTGGTAATGATATCTTGAGATGAAGTATAAGAGGAATAGTAATGTTGGACCTAAAAGAGTTTGATTACTGGTTGGCCAGGTATCTAATATTTATATCAGGAAATTACAAACCAATTAACATCAGTAGCCCTCCAATGAGGTACGGGATCTTTAATCGGGGTCGTCTGTCGTGGTGTAGGCACTCTTCAGTGCAAGTAGTGTTTGATAATAATGTTGTAATATTAGCTACCATTCCGTTATATTCATCGCAGTCTTCCGGCCAAACACCCGGACATATCATATTTCCTAACACATAATTTTGAACTAGCATTGGACCAAGGATAGTGCCGACGCCATAAGTGAACTGGGCAAACTGAAGCATCGATGGACTCTTGTTCTGCCACATCTCAATGAGCACCACATTATTAGCCCCATTCCAGGCGCCGATACCCAAACCATAGATAAGAATACAGAGATATAATTGCCATAACTGTGTGGTGTAGGGCATGAAGATTGTTGTCAAGCCCATAGCCATGGTCAGTGCAGACAGGGTTATCTGACGGTTCAGCCATCGGTATAGTATTGTCACTGAAATTAAATGTAATTTTATAATCATTTAGTAATGATTTTTCTGTTGACCCTGTTTACCCATTGACCCGGCTAAAGTTCCTATGCACTGGAAGGTGGGAAAGAGTCCAATCCAACTCATCGATGTGTTGAGAAGGTGTCTGAAGTCGACAAACGCCGGGGACATACTAGAAGTGGTCAAACCCTGGCATACAATTGCAAACAATTATTGCATTTTTCTGTTTCAATAGTAAAACTCACAAAAGTTAAGTGAATGTAAAAATGAATTAAAGTGTAAAGTATTTTTTGCCACTTGGTCATATTATGTTGGTTACATTTTTTCTCATCTAGATTATTTTGCTCAACACTGAGTGCACTGATATTAAGTGTTTTAGAGCTAATGTTTAATGAATTATTAATTTTGAAAACTTTTTTCATATTTTTCTTTTTGCAATTCAATTGCGATTTCAAAACATTTACAAACAATTAGTAATCAATTGATGTCTAAAATCACAGTTAATATCAGACAAAACGATTAAAAAACTTTAGACTTCAAGCAAACATTTATTTTAATACAATGATAACTCAAAAAAAATATTTCTCTAAAACACAAGAAATTTAATAAAAAATTTGTTTAAATATTTTTAAACAACGATAAAATTATTATTAAAATAATTGTCAGTAGTCTTGGCTCAGGGCTACCAATAAAGTAATTATAATAATTACAAGTAAGATAACAGACGATAAAAAATGTATAATATCTTTTAAAAAAATAAAAGTCAATAAAATAATCAGGTCTCTTTATTTATACAGAAGTTTTTCAATGAATTGCACAATTATTTCAATACTAATAGAGTCCACAGAAAATCAAAATTCAATTTGAAATTAATTTTTAATTCAATGCTTTTTAATATGAAGATTAAGCTAAAGAAGTCAGAGATGGCCAGTGGGTTGGGTGAAAGGGGTTAATCCAATTCATGCTAAGTTTATACAAGACAAAATTTAGATTTTTAAAAAATAACCAATATAACTTTTAATATATTTTTGTTATATATTGAACACTTAAAAATAAAATAGCCTGTATCCCCTACTAGATATTTTAGGAAAAGTAACCCTTCATAAAGTTATGAATACTAGCCATCTCTGCAGGAAATGATTATAAAATAGATATTCAGAATGACTTTATTTTTTCTGTTAAATATATTTATTACAAAATTTTTCATAATTTTATTTATCGCTGATTTCAGACAATATGTGTTTAAAACGCTTTTGAATTAATATTTATTTGAAAACTATTAAAAACTTAAACAAAATATTTTACATTTATATTAAATGTCATTTAATTTTCCTAAAATATGAGGAAAAAAACTACAGATTTTGATGACAGGGTATAAACTATTATAGTATTAAGTGTTTCACAACTATTTGCAAAATATATAAAATTTTATTGCATTATATTTGTTGAAAATGATTTTAAGTGTTTAACCTTAACATTGAATGAATACATAAGTGCTTTAATTTTCATAATCATTGTATTGATATAAATATTTTTATTATTGGGGTATAAATCATTGAAATTAATTATAATCATATAAAAACATTTCCTAAGTAATAATAATTATGTTACTGATATCTTATCTTGCTAAATTTGGGAAAATATCTGTGTTATCTAAACAAATATTTCAATGTTTAATAAAAGATATAAAATAGTGTTATAAATACTCTAACATTCGTATCCATTCTGGTGTTCAGGCTTAATGTATCAAGTTTATATTTTCATCCATGTATTATCTAATAGACAAAATTTCTTAAGATCACTGAAACTGATTCATTCATCTTCTAATGGTTACAATATCAACACTTTTATCGGAAAATAGAGAGAAATTCAGAAATAATTGTTTAAAATATAAATAAATAATATAAAAAATAATTAAAAATCAATATATAAAAGAAGCAAGAACGTTTACGGCTGAATATTGTATCAAGCACTGATGATACCTAATAAGGTTGAAACGATTTCACTTTTGAATTTAATAATAACCTCCATTAAAAGGTAACTGGATCAGTTTCAGTGATTCTATGACTGTTAGATGTTAATTGGATCTGGTTATATTAGATATTTGCAAATTTAAACTATTTACAATTTTTCACAGATTTTCTTATCCAGACTAAATTAAGATTGAATATTGAGCCTGAATACAAGAATTGATACTAATGTTATAGCTTAGTTATAAATAAAGACCTTTATCATTTTTTATTGTAATCGCATTTCAATTAAGAAAAAGTATTAAAAGTTTATATAATAATTGAAATAATATTGCATTTGATGTCTAATGACTAGCATTTGGTCCCAATTTGCGGATCAGATCTTTGGGTACATTCCTCACTGAGAGGAAAACAACAAAGAAAGAGATGGCACCCACACTGAAACAGGTTAATTCAATTAAGGGATAAAGGGAGGGATATATGGGTATCATTTTACCAATAAAATAAGGTAGGAATAGATAGATAACATTATATGAGCCAATGAATAGACCCCCGATCCTATCAGTCACTTCCATATATTGACCCACAAATGAAAACATACAAATAAATATCGATGAATAGCCCAAACCTATTATATCGGCGCTGATCCATAGCAGAATTAATTGATCTTGGCCAAATATAAGCAAGAGCCAGCCGAATATATCAAGAAAGAATTGAAATGAGATCATATACTGTGGCTTCACATACATGGCCACAAAGATGCTAATAAAACGGCCGACCGATAGAGAGGCCGATACTGTGGAGGCAATCAACGAGGCTTTAGACGCCGGCAGATGTAAAGTGCGCTGGTATTGGAAAAACGTGGGAAAGAAGTCAGTCATCATATTCTCAGACATTATACTGAATGCAAAGAATATTGAAATCCCTATTAATATAGTAATTTTCGGAACGTATTGCTTATGTCTGGCCTTCTGTTCCTCATTGACGGCCACTTCAATCCTACCGTCGTTTACATAGTAATATCGTTTCACAAAAAACATCACAAACAAAGTGGTCGGACCTGTAATTATGGTACGGTATGTGTGAGTAATAATATTTGCAGTGTATTTACATACCTATTAACATCAATAGACCGCCGATGAGGTACGGGATCTTCAATCGGGGTCTTCTGTCATATGTCAAACAGGATTCACTGCACACAGAGTTTGGCTCTAATGTTGTGCCTAATGTCTGGTTGTTATAAACGACATCACATTCTTGTGGGTTAATACCCGGACATATCTCGTTTCCAATCACATAGTTTTCAACCAGAAGTGGACCAAGGATAGTGCCGATACCATAAGTGAACTGGGCAAACTGAAGCATTGACGGACTCTTTTTTTGCCATATCTCTATCAACACCACATTATTAGTGCCATTCCAGGCACCGATTCCCAACCCATAGATAAATATACAGAGATATAATTGCCATAACTGTGTGGTGTAGGGCACGAAAATGGTGGCCAATCCCATACCCGCCGTAAGCAAGGTTAACATTAATTGTCTGTTCAGCCATTTAAATAATAGAGTGACTGGGATTATAAAATAGATTTTAGGAATCTAATATTTAACATAAATATTTACTTACTGAATGATCCTGCTAAGGTGCCAACACCTTGAAAGGTGGGGAACAGACTAATCATAGCCACCGTTGTGTTGAGAAGGTGACTAAAGTCAACAAATGCTGGTGACATACTGGAAATGGTCAATCCCTGGCCAACAATATTAGTTTATATATATGAATATTTGTATCAATAGGTACTCACATAAGTAAAATGAATGTAGAAATGAATTAGAGTGTATATAATTTTTCTGTCCAGGGCCATTGATTTAACATTTGTGTTTGTATGTTCTTGTTCTGGTTCATTTAAATAGTTTACGTTGAGTACACTTATATTAATTGATCTAGATCTCATATTTAATTTAATGATCAGTTGATTGAATATTTAATAAAATTTTTAGATTTTATTAAGAACTATTTAATTAATTATTAAATAATTTCACCTAGATAATCAATTATTAACAATGTACTTTTTTAATTTACTTAAAAACAAAGAATTAAATATTTTAGATTTAAACGAAATAATATACAGAAAGTACGTACACTTGAGTTGAGTATATATTTAGAAAAATATGTGAAAATATATGTGTTTTTTGTCTTTTAATAATCAAATCTATTGAAGAAATTCATGAGTAATGATAAGTAAATGTAAAAACATATCAAAAGACAATTGTTTTGAAATAATATTCATTACAAACAATATTTATAAAGCACTGAAATCTAATGTCTAAATAATATCTAAATATTTTGACATTTACTCAAAATATAAATAATAATTAAAATATTTATCAAATTATTAATTAAAAAGAAAAATAAACTTCAATTCAATTCACAATTGAATTATTATTTTAATAAATAAATAATACTTTAATATTTGTCCCTTTATTTCAGTGTTAAAAGACTGAGTGTCTGTCCTTTACATTGAAATAATTTGTCAAATCATTACAGAATTTAATTAAAAGATTAAGAGAACAAAAATAAAACAGGAGATAGTATTATGTAACCCTGGGTCATTTTTATTAAATATTAGAGATTATTATAAAATATCAAGTGTTCTGGTTCCCATACAAAGTCACAAATATAATGATGAAATGCTGGAAATCTCTAATACTGTATAAATGTTTGAAAATTTAATTTTCTTTCACCTAGAACAAATGAATTTATTAACATTTATCATGTTAAAATATTAAATATTAATGAATTGAAAATATAATAAATTTTATTAAATTTATTAAAAGTTTAAACTAAAATACAAAATCTTTTATTTCCTTTGATTTCACTTTTATGATATGATTTGACAATTATTTAACTATAAAGAAAAGACTGTTTTTTTAAACCCCACTCATTCACATAAGTGTGTTTACAATAATAATATTCAAGTACAAATATTGATAAATATTTATCCCATGTATTAACGTTTATCAATATATTTAAATATCAAGTTTTTTTAAAAGTTAATAACAATATTAGTTATATGATATTGAAATTTCATTTTGTGTTTTAATCCAGATCTTATATATTAAAAATGATTGCACTTGGTCAACAGGAAAACAATCATAATTCAACAGATAAAACGCTTAACCAAGCTCATAAAATTATCTACACTATTGTACTATTCTATATAATGTTTACCTATGTTAGTCAATCAAAATAATTGCCCATAAATTATGATAAGTTTATTTATTAGGGCATAACCTGTGTCATCTTTCCAACTTCATTTGTTGACTTAAGCCACCTTGTCAACACTTCAATTGATTATATAGGACTATTCACTACATTTCAAGCTATAGGAACAGTAGCAGGCTCATTTGGTAAGTATTTAAGCAATCACATTTATTTTAAGGTTGAATACACTTATATAACATATTTCAGTACCACTTTTATACAAATGGATCAACAGACAAATGACCTTGACAATTTTCACTATGGGAATGGGTTTTGCAACAATATTTGTGCCCTACTCTACACAGTTATGGCATTTATATCTCTTTGCACTCCTCTATGGTTTGGGTTATGG
>JAQGAT010001222.1:0-16453 GCA_034687845.1 Pantelozetes paolii
CTCCCTCTCTCTTTCTCTCTCTCTCTCTCTCTCTCTCTCTCTCCCGACTTTGGCCTTTCATAGAGAGTTACTGAATTGTGGACTGCATTGTAAGCACTGCTCTATTTTCACTGGCAAATGATGTTTTATAAGTCTATATCCCTATCCCCACCACTAATTGTGTTTGACTCCGAGACCCGAAAGATTTTTCAACAATCGCTTTAAATGGGCACAAATAGGCCATATGGTGTCACGCCCTCCCTGTCCTCTGCCACAGCGGTGTATATGTCATATGTAAAGTAGATTCTGTACCTCCAGAACAACGACCCGAACACTACTGCAAACACTTTTATATATTGTGTATAATATATGCGTTTAAATATATTATATGATATATTTATACTGTATATGAAGCACAGGTGGGATAATAGCACCCGACGACGAAAAATGGTCTAAAATTTCTTTTTTATTTGATATAATCCTATACTCAGGACTGGAGAGTCAGACACTCGTCGTATAAGTGTTATACTTGTGTTCACTATTTAAATGATACTCAACTTGAAGTGAAATTTTATTTATTTAATAAAAATATGAAAAAGTATTTTATATTTCAATTACTTTTTCAGTTAAAAATCATTTTTGAAATCACAAATAGCAGTGATTTGTTAATTGACTGACAGATATGGCTTCAAATTAGTGGAAAGGGTTTTGATTATTAAGTTTTAATGTTTTGCGCAAAAATCAATGTCTGAAGAGATCTTATGAATAAAATTTTGAAATTTCTAATTAATTGAAATATTTTTTGGGTATTTTTTTTAATTATTGTTTTTATGATTATTGAAAAAAATATTTCAATTTCTTTGTTTGACTTTTATTTAATCATTAATTCAAATACCTTTTAATGAATTGTTTGTAATTATTGATCACCTCATAAACAACTCACCCTTTATTAGCATAGATTGACTTTAAAAATTATCCATGGTTATAAATTTCTATACGAATGAATAAAATTTCTGTAAAAATTTGTTTCAATATTTAAATAAATTTTTACAAAAGTTGTAATAATAGACGACGTCTTCAGTAAATCATTAATATTTTGATTATTAAAAATCAAATCTCATTTTTAACGCTTAAGGCATAAAAGTTTTAATTTTATATTTTTGTAAATGTATTGCAAAGAAAAAAAGCTATTTATTAGCCAATGATAAAAATGTCAAAAATATTTTACACTTAATAAAAGAGCAAAACTTCTTCCCTTCCTCTTTGATAAACCGTTTGCCTAAAGGTTATTATGTTTTTTTAACAAAACTTCAAAAAACACTTAAATTTGTTTTTTATGCTTATCTAATGTTTAGTGAAAAATATGTTATGTTTTGCTAAATATTCGGTTAAAATATTAATTATTAATCTGAAAAGAGTTCAAACATTTTAACACTCATTTCAATTGATTGCTAAAAATATCAATGTATTTATTGGTTTGAAATTAATTGTATTAATAAACAAAACCATTGAACGAAATGGCAATAAATAGCTGCAAATAAATGAACCGAAAACTCAAACTTATAATGGATTTCATTTATAAATCAAAATAAATGCAAAAATTTCATAAAAGAGGCGAAAAGTAAAGAATATTTTGTATGAAAAGTGAAGTCATTATCTCTGAATGCTTTGTATTGCATAGCAATGCTCTTCATATATCAAAAGCCGGCCTAAAGGGGGAAATGAATGCTCTTAAACATTACAAAAACAGTCTCCGACAACCTCTCCATCGTATAGTAACCCAGAATATAATATACATCACTGGCAGTAGTGGTTTGGCAGACAGAAAGAGATATTATTAAACATACAGTACTTTTCATCATATATTTAGATCTCTTATGATCTCTCACTAAATGAAAAATAATATTTTGCCCAAAAACTCAATGAAGGAATTGAAAGACATTTCACATATTATTTCTCATTTATTTACAAATGATTTAAGTCTCTCTCTAAAAGGCATTTATATCTACAGTATATCGGAAGTTATACTTTGAATGCCATTCAATAGAGATTAGTGTTTATATGACTTAAAATTACCTAAAATTTAAACTCTGATACTTTTTTTTAACTGATTTATGATTGAAATTACTTTTAAATGTTAATCAAAATCATCAAAATTTAGTGAAGTTTTCAATTTAACAACACTTTTATATATAATAAGTTTTTTTTGTTTTTTAATTCAAATTGTTTTCATTTTTTTGATTAATAGTTTGTTTTAATTTTGTTTAACACTTTGAAGAAAACCTTTTAATTTATTCATTTGATTGATAAATAAATGTGTTCCTGTATCTTTAATTCAGTTTTACCCTCATGAGAAATAAGATATAAAATGTTAATTGAGATATAATTTACTTTAAATCAGTTTAAAAACAAATTAATATTGTTTTGAATGTAATTATTATTGATTTGAATTAAGTTTTCAAACATAAAACTATCAAAACTGTTGACTTGATGTGAAGCAAACTTCAGACGCAGAGCACAGATACTCAAACTTTTATTCATAAATAAAGCGATTATCCATTAAGTCATCAATTTTTGAGTAGTGATGCAAAACAATATTGACTTTACTGTAGATGTGTTTCCCCTCTATTAGGCGTTAACTTACAATCAGTTAAACTAAAGCCAACAAAATATAAATGAATTTGAGATCGCATTCAATGCACAGAAAGTATGGCATTATCTACTCGTCCATCATATTTACTCATACAGAGAGTGAGTGAGAGATCTGTATACCATTCCCCTCTCAACGTCTGTACACGATATTAGAGCTGAACTCCTAATTGAAATCAACGTTTAACGATATAATTTCCTGAATGAAGGGATTCCCCCATTCCTCTGTCAAGTCAGAGCACTGGCATATTATGTTATAGCTCTGTGTTTGTAACCAAAACTTATTACATACAGTGCACACACAAACAGAGATCAGCGAAAGAGTATGTGAGCTCTCATTCCCAGTATATCCTATCGTTTAAACCCCTGATTCTGTTTATCGAAATGATTGAATAGATAGACAAGATTTGGGGATTTGTGGCGCACAGGCAGACACCTCCCAATGTCACCGGATATTGTCGTTGTGCAGTCAACTTGTGATGGACTGGGTTTAAGAGCAGAGACTCATGTTTTACTGTGCCCTAAATCCCGGGAATAGATCCCGAAATGATGGCCAAACTCTGTGCCAATACTAACACAAAAGAGATTCACTGCTAATAAAGTGAAGCAAAATATATATATTCTTTGATAACATTAATCACTTGTGTAAACAGTATGGGATTGCCTGTCAGTGACGAGCCCTGGTCCTCCCAATAAAGTATTTCAATTGTATTAAAGAAAAAGACTTGAATTGAATTATAAACTTAAAAATTGGTTTAAAGTTTAATAATAAGTGCTTTTAATAGCTTTTAAATCCACTTTTCGTTGAAACGATTGCTTCGAGTCTTTCATTGATATTTGATTTGATTCTGTCTTTTGCACAAAATTTATTGCTTTTAATTTCAAACTCATATTTAACTCAAATATAAATCCCTTTTTATTATATGTTTTGTTATTTTGCGATAAATGTTTTGTTTTGTTTGCAAAATGAGTTTAAATTAATTTATTTTTTGTTTAAAATTTTAAACTTTTATTGCATTTCAACAAAAAGTAATTGAAATTTTCGTATGAAATCAATTGATCAGATGATCCCTCTCTAACACAACCCAATAAGACACCACTATTTATGATCGTTGAGGACATAGTGTTTGACAATTGATATGACTCTCAAATATACGGCTCATTCTGTGGCCAACATTACTGTAATTCAAAAATTACTGACAATAAAAGCATTTGTTTGAATGAATGAACAGTAAAAGCATTTGAAGAGAAATCAAATTAAATAAATTGAAGACTTTTTATGTCTTTAAATGTTATGTTATATAAAATATTGTTAAAACTTTTCAATAAAATACTTCAAAATTCAAGCAAACATTTAAAGGACTTTTGTTTTATGCGTTTTCTTCATAAATGAGTCTTAAAAGAGATCTTACTTTGAATTTATTGCAAATATTTTGATGTTTTAACAAAAGATTTAAGCATTTCTTATAAAATATTATAATCTAGTAAAATATATCACAGATTATCTGGATGCTTTTTTTACTGAGGGTTATTTTAATGCATTTTAATAACCAATTTCACCCCTTATTTAAATAAAGGCTGAATTGATTTGATTTATTTAATTCATATCGTTTTTATTGAAAGAGGACAGACATATGCGGCGTATGGTCTGACGGCACCGTCGGTCGCATATGAGTGGAGAGCACTGTAATGTCGACCCAATTCAACACAGAATTTATATTTTTTGTATTTATTTGTCTAATAGTGTAATATTGGTAGTCATTAACGTCACGATAAATAACTTCATGTTTGGAGGCTTTTAAGTCGCTCTCCATTCACTCATTCACTGACTTTCACCACTCAATTGCATGCCAGCCCTCCAGCCCTACAAGAATTGGTCTCCAGAGGCCCACTATGCTATGAAAAAATAAACTATGACTTGAGATGAGTGTCAGTGAAGGCAGAGATCGACCGAAAAAAGTGGTCCAAAGTTTTAATATATATTTTTTGTATCAAATATTCTCTTCTATTGTTCATTGCATTCAATGTTTTGGTAGTACTGTTGGCACAGCTTTCTCTTCCGACGCTGATGTTTAAGCTAACTTACCTCCTAGTGTTACAGTCGGTGATAAATGACCATTTATTATAGTATATGCATTGTCTCACCACCCAGTCATCTCTACCAGTGCTATACCAATGCAATACAAGTTTTTCCTAACGTTTCTGTTTTATTGTTATATTTTTTTCTCATTTAAAACATTTACAGTTATATTGTATTATAGCTAAAGTCAAGCGATGACTGAATTTGTGAGCATAGAGTCAAAGAATATTTCATTATTAGCCAAAACCTACAGCTATTACATACATACCCCTTATTTACCCCCTGTTTGTTTGCCAGATATATTTGTTTGCAGAAAGTATTCACTAATGAATATGTTATGAAATGTAATGAATAAAAAAATATTTACTTTTGATTTCAATTGAAAATAAAATGTTTTGAATTTTATTTTAAGTTGAAATCAATGTTAAAATAAATAAGAATTTGATTTCAATTGCGTTAAGAGTTATAAAAAGTTTAGTTGTTTTGAATGCAAATAATTGTGAAAAAAGTATATTTCACTCAAATATTGTGCAAAACTTAACCATATCTTCAATACTTGTTATAAAGTTATGTAATAATAATAATAATAATGTTTTTTTGGCATAAATGATAAATTTATATACTTTTAGCGATCGTTTTCATGTGTAGTGCACACGACATGAAGAATATATAAAATATATAACCATTACTTCATAGCACTAGTAGTCGGCTCTCAATAAATGGAAAGCCATTTAAATACATAACGGCTTATAGATTGCTATTATGTCTGATATTCTCTCTGATCAACACATGACGTGATTTAGACCACAAATGGACTCATTTTAGTTACACTGTAAGGAATGGTATTATTTATGTCAGTCTATATCAACATTATGTTCAGTGCATTGTTATACCAATGTCATCCAATTTAATAAGTATTTTGTGTCAAATAATACTTATTTTCTATTGAGATAACCATTTCAGTGATGATTAGCACTGATTCTGGTTTCTGTATAACACATATAGGGCTTAAACATCGGTTCATATTTTGCTTCAAATACTAATCCAAACTCAACTCAGAAATGACAATAAATTATCATAAAATGCTTACGAGTTGTACTCATATCAGAAATGGTGTGAATATATATTGTTTTATTAGTTTAGCAACTTTTAAATTACCTTTCTCCAAAATATATTACAAATTTTAAGTGTGTTTTCACTTTTTATTGTCATTTAATCTGATTTTAAGTTCACTTTTAATTAAAATCTCATTTTTCTTGTAAAAATCAAACCAGAAGTTGAGTTAACACTGAAAATGAGTTTAAATCTAAAATGTCATTCAATGTTAAACATAATTGTCAAGCACTCTATGGTTTGGTCTAACCATTAGTATTCATTGAAAACGATTTTTTGCGATAATTATATATATTTTGGTTTAAAAAATGATTTTTATTATTATTGTTGAGTTTAGTCTACATATCAGTCAAACGATGATCTGTTGTGAAAATATCAATGTATTGAATGACAAATTATATGCACATCTGTTCGGGAGGAGTAGTGGTCGGGCGGACAGTGGGTGTGTTTGGAGTGGTACTAAGCATATGATAAAATTAGTGCAAAATCAGGACAAATATCGTTAATAATAAACTGTTGTATTAGTGGAGCAGTGGTTGTGATGATAGGAGACAACCATAGGATGACATAGAGTTGTGAGTCAACGTTATTATCAATAAATTTTGGGCTAATGTTTAAATTAGAGGAAACTTTGTTGTATGTCTTTGTCAGAGGTCTCTCCTTTATTTAAGGGGCACTAATAGCGGATGTCTGCAAACGAGAGCCCAGGCATAACATAGACTACTCGTGAAAAGAGATGAGACAGCAATGAGTAGAGGAATAAATATGTGGTCTTTCCTGAGCATCAACTCAACCGACAATAGATTATCAAAACATTACAATTTGTTAGACAATAGTTTTGAACAAAAATGTTTTCAAAACTAATTATTAGTTTAACTGAAAGAGGATTTCTATTCAATAATTTGTAGTTTTAAGTGATTTATTGAAAAACTTTTATTAACTATGAAAAGAAAGAGAGTTTTGTGGAAAACCACCGGTGCTTTCATGAGTCTAAATGCGTTTCACTTACAGTAAGTTTTATATGTTTATCAAAATTTAAAATAAGGGGAAAAAGTTTTATTTTCCATCTAAACGACTATTATTCACCTGAAAAGCATGACCCAGTTGCTTTATGTGTAATATAAGGCATACCTTGAGTGACACAAACCTTATTATCACTAACTCTTGTCTAATATTTCAAGACTTATGGTTTGAAATTGTAAATCAAATAATTTTAATTGAATTTAAAGACAAATTTGCAAATATTTGAGTGAAGATTCAAATGTATATTATATTTGAGATAACATGACATTTGAATACTTGGAAACAATTTGTACCACAAAAGCATCGTTTGACACAACTTTTATAGTGTAAAACGCAATCGAGTGTATAATAGGGATAATGAGATTACATAGGAGTGAATGTGAGAGAGGTTTCCTATTTTTTAATACAATCAAAAAGTATCGACAAATGCCTTATATTTGCCGTTGATTTGAAGGCAATACCGACTTTTTTATTCAACACAACCTAACCTTACAATGAATTGAACGGACATTTTATTGCCGCAAATCTCTCGGGAAAAATAGTCTGTGCTTTCAATCGTTATTCAAAAGTAGAAAATTAATGCTCCACTGATCGATGCCATACACCAGTGCTAAGAGGTCTGCAGATATGGTACGCAAAGAGAGTTTAGCGATGAATAGTATTTAACATTTAGTGCTGTTTTCCGATCCAGTATTACAACTATTAGTGCTGTCGTGTCGTCGCAAATGAAAAATTTACATTAAAAAAGGCATAGATTTTATGTTATATTAAATGTTGACTCACTTCGGGCACTGGTGTTAAGTATGCGGACGATAACGTCAACCGCAAACATAAAACAGTATCCAAAATATGAAATGTAATTTTTTATTAGTTTAAATCTCTTGTGATTTTCATCGATAAGAATCTCCGGTTACGAGTCGTTAGAGAATAGGAGACAAACCTTATGTCAATTCAGATTAATATTAATCGTTATAAACATTATTTTCAATTAGTTTTTGGCCACAAATTTGTAAATCATTTTCAATGAAAAGTTTTGGCCATAAATTCAAAATCAAAATCATCTGAAAAATCTATGTATTTATAGAAACTTGAAATCAAAGACCAAATTGTAATTTCTGTACATTTTTTTATTTTTCAACTTTTAATTTATTCATTCATTACTTGACAATGGATTGAAAATTTGATATTGAAATGAAAAACAGTTTTTATTTTATATATAGTTTTAAATTGGTTTCAAAATTAAATACAAAATCAATTGAATTCTAGAATATTCTTAGTATTAACACAATTACAATGAATTCAATACATAATCAGAGAAACAGTTTTTCATTAAAAAAACATTTGATTTTGTGTTTTGTCTTTCAGTTTGAACTGAATTTAACATTATTTTCAATTACTATCCAATACTTACATAATTAAGACTAGAAATGGTAAAGGAGTTGAAAATTTATATGCAGTTTATTAGACATCAAGTCATCGTTTGCTTTGAAAAATATTGTTTAAATTATTTTCAATTCAGTCAATGATTTGTTTTTTAGATTTTCAATTGAAATAACAATTTTATTTTACAAAACATGTCTTTCGGCACAATTGATATGAATCTGTGATCGCTTGTTAAACGCAATGTTGTTTTTCAAACAATACAATAATGTGTTTTAATTTAAATCATTAATTATACAAATCTATAAAAACATAAATCGATAGCCATTTCATCGCTTAATTTTGGATGAATTACACAATCGTTTAGTGTTTTTCTTTTACTTCAGTTAAATACTCTGTATAAATGAGTAAAGGAAGGGACGATTGACTTTTAAATCAATTAAAAGTTTTGTAAAATTACTGACAAAATCTAATAATAAGTTGTGAACACAATGTAATGTGAAATGAAATGCTTTGAAAATCAAATGAATTTCAGTGAAAGTCATGGAAAATAAGTGTCACTAAAAAACAATACTTTTTTGTTTATCCCTTATTGAAAAATATTTAAAACCATTTTAAGTATAGTTAAAGTTAAGGCACTCTCTCTTTCTCTTGAACTTTAAACTAAATCTAAATTCAACTAGTTGGTTTTAATCTGTGTCCTTTTTTATTTTTGTTTGTTCACAAAACTGAAAGAGTATTGAAAAAAATAAGCGGACTTTTAGTCTAAGCCATTGGTTTTGCTTATGTCATGAATAGCTAAACACAACTGAAATAATACATTAATTGATGTAATAATTTGTTCAAAGATTTGCTGCCTTTCCGAAGGGGTTGTCAATACAATCAAATAAAAATGCAATCATATTGTATTAAACACTGAATTAGATTACACTGTATATTAATATTTGCCTAAACTTTCAAACTTTTAAATTATATTTAATATTTGTTTCACAAATGAAAACTATTTATACAACGATTAGCACAAGAATATTGTGTTTAGTTTGATCTGATATGTGATTATAAGACGCCTATAGAGCTACCGGTGCGGCATCACTACCACCACGGGTGCTGATGCATCAGATGATGACCATATGCTGAAGGCATTACATTCATATTGAAAGATGGCATACATTGGGCGCCGGCAGGCAATTGAGATAACTCGGCGGCTGATAAGTTGGGCAGTACATTGTGGCCGTCCTGTCCATGGTGACCTTTCATCATAGAGCCAGGTTGACATGGCTTGCCGTCGCGCACCAGTACCGGCACAGCCACTCGTCTCGGAGATGGCAATGGGTTGAGATCCAGGCCTTTCTCCTGTCGGGCTCTCTTTGTTTTGTATCTGTGGTTCTAAAAGCGTTTGATATAAACATTAGTTTTGATAAAATGAGTAATTGATTGATAGACTAAAAATACATTAATTGATAGACTAATGGGAAAAAATGGTTATTATCACTTGAGTGACGATAAGTAACCTTACTCAGTTAATAAAATATAAACGTTGCTTACAGTAAAAGTTTTTATAAATGATTAGATTGTAGTGTATTTTCAAATCAATTTAGTTTTTCTTTGTATTTGTATTTCATTTTATGTCTGAATATTTGATTTCAATTTTAGTGTTTCATCTCTTTTTTAAATTGAATCCAAAGCCTACACTAAAAGTGTTTTAGTGTTGGATAAGTGTATAAAATATTTTTCATATTGAGTGAGAAATACATCTATTTTTCAAATATAAATGCATTTTATTGTTGAAATACTCAATCATTTGTTTTGAAATAACAATTCTTTAGTGATATTTGATTTGATGGCAAAAAATAGCTCAATATTTGTATTAAAATAAAATGTTTATTCATTAATAGATGTGCTTTGAGCTCATTTGTACCGGTTTAGTGTCGGGACTGAAGCAAACAAAAGCAATATTCAGTATCTTTTTAA
The DNA here is from genome assembly GCA_034687845.1 of Pantelozetes paolii. Taxonomy (NCBI): domain Eukaryota; kingdom Metazoa; phylum Arthropoda; class Arachnida; order Sarcoptiformes; family Oribellidae; genus Pantelozetes; species Pantelozetes paolii. The sequence goes on from JAQGAT010001222.1 coordinate 10,196, forward strand.
CGATAATTCTTTGTATATATCAATATTTGCTGTTTGAAGTCAAATAAGTCAAGAAATTTCTTAATCACTAATAACTATCAGAAGCCTATAATTATCTATAAATTTATTTGTCGATTGATTTTTAAGCAAATAATTCAATACTTATTGAGTTATTGAACAAAATATTTCTCTATTTTATCAAACATTCTTTGAAATGAATCCAAAATTGTGTTGTGTTTATCGCTAATAGACTTTGATTTTCATTATATTGATTCATCTTTTCATTGCATATAAGGAACCCATGGGTTTGGGTTTCAGATGTTGTGCACATTTATATAATCTATCAATTTATTGCATGATTTTGATTATAACCTGAAATGCGATTGTTTTCACGTTTTTTTTGTTGATTATAATTATATCAAAAGTTTTGCTGATTTTCTTCGGTTTTTCTTTAGACTTCAAATTCAAAATCATTTCAATTGTTATCTCTTTATATAATATATTATATTCTCAGACATTATCACAATTATAATACAAACTAAATGTTTTCTCAGCATTTGATTGCGTCCTTCATTAGAGCACTGGTAGGTCTAATTTGATAATAATAACTAAATGTCATTTAATGGCCTAATATTTCACAACAAATACAATCAATAAATATTTTTTTTTCGGATACTTTATGAGTAAAACAAATGATTTGAATGACTCTTATAGTCAAAAGTTAATAATGCAATGAAAGGGTCATTACCTGAAACCAGATCTTCACTTGGGTTGGGGTCAGCCTTATAATACTGGCCAAGTGTTCCCTCTCAGGCGCCGATAAATATCTCTGTTGTCTAAAACGACGCTCTAATTCATATGTCTGTGCTTTGGAGAAGAGAACCCGACGTTTCCTCTTCTTAGGTGTTTGTTCACTATTACCTGCTTGTGATCCATTGCCAGACGACAGGCCATTATCGCCGCTATCATTCATTTTGGATGATTTTCTACTGATTCCCATCATATCGTCAGAACCCATGCCATCCAACTCGTCATCACTTCCATCAACACTTAAATTGCTATCAGAGTTGAAGGGACTGTCGGGTGGACTGATCTGATTGTTTGAATTACTATTACTTCCAATCAATCCATTGTTAGTAATGATGGGTTTGGTATCGATTATGTTGGCACTGGAAGTAGAGTTGGGGGAGAGAACTGCTGCTTCGGTGGGCAATGCCGGTGAGGTGTGCTGTGGTGATGATATGGCCGGTTGGTCTCCCGATGCAGACAGACTGGCAGATGAGGTGGATGAGAGGGCTAAGTGGCCGGAGAGGTCAGTCGGAATTTGTAAGGGTTCCAGAAAGCGATTGCTATCCAGGCCTACTTGACTCAGGGGTGCTATCAATGAATAAATAAAATAATTAATTGGTTTTGAGTTTTGAGAAAACGATTAAAGACTTCTTGGGATCAAATGCCTAACAATGGGTTGACTGAGGGGTCAGTGCTATCGGTAATTGAAAAATAGAGACACTTTAAGCAAAGTCTAAGTATTTTAAGCCTATTTGCAAATATTAAGTAATGTTTTACAACTCTCTGTCCCATAGTTTACAACACGTTTTGGATTGGGGTTTGTGTTAAAAACATCTGCAAAACTGGTATCGGATTAGCAGTGACTACAGGAGTGGTGGCACTGATTGTTCAAAGATCTGATGAATAAAAACTCATTTCATATATGAGTGTATAAACAGCTGTTTAAATATGTCTTCAATTGAGTCTTAGTTGTCGACAATAACAGCAATAATACGACAATCGGTTTGTCATATAATTATTGCAAACAAATGATTGCATTAGAAATTGCTTTTAAATATGTGAGGCTTGGGATCCCTTTCCCTACAGCTGTCGACGAGGCTATATATATGAGACAATACTTACGTAATTGTGTTGAATATGTAAACATATCGTATGCCGGCAGACATCGGGCGTATGGGTTGTCACATATGCCGGCGTTGTAATAGAGTGCCGCTGCCGAGTGATAGCCAGATGCGTTGACCGACGCATCGCTGGTCTCCAGTGCTGATACACCGGTGCCATTGGTTATAGGACTGGAATTATTAGTGGATTTTGTTTTATTTGTTGGCAAATCTAAAATGTCTTTAACACTGAAGCCAAAAGTTTTAGAGTCTTTGGCGGCAGCACCCGATGAAGCACTGGAAGCATTGGTTAACATTTTCATAATTGACAACACGTTCATAGCATAGGCAGACGTCGGACAATACATTCAAATTTAGTTTTTGACAATCGTTATGACATAAAACACATTTTAAGCACTGATAGCAACGATAATATTTCGCAGCGATAAGAGGAAAGGGATGCGAAAGTGATGACAAAAAGTTTCACTCAATTGTTATCAATGTGTTTTCAATTCACATACAATTGGCTGACATTTACAGCAATTTTATGTTTAAATGAGTGTTAGTTTTATAAGTATTTAATTGAGTGGACAGACACTCAAACACTTATATCCAAAAGAGGAAGCACTCAAAAAATGTCATCAATTTTTTTGTATAATACTCACAATTAGAGTGAATTATGTCTCTCTTCTTAACTATAACAGCACTGATAGCTGATATGAGATACACACAGACACACACCGGTGTGTTGTGTTGTGTTGAGTGTGTTATGAATTTTATTTCAAATTTAATACAAAGTTATTCATAAACTTATTCATTGGATGGAGAGCTCAGTGGAGAGGCCAGTGCTGAGCAAACAGACGGAACAGTACTTTCGGAAAAGGAGACAAAAAGCACTTATAGATAGATAGAGAGCACAAACTTATATTGAAGTGATTCGGATGAGAGCTGAGAAGATATTTGTGTAAAAAAGTGTGAAAAACAGAGAACACACACACATTTGTAAGGCACTGGAGAAAAAATAGGAGGAGAGCTGTAATATCGGTGCGGATTGAGAGCCAAACCCACTCTTGAATCCTTCTTTTCTTTCGGAATCAATTTGTCATTGAATACCTGCCCTTCACATCCCTGTCGATTGGGTGCTTCACCAGAAAACTGTTCCCCCTTTTAAGCATAAGAGAGTGGGGAACGCAATGAGCACTCTATGCACTGAAGAGCCCCCTTATATATGCCCTTATATTATATACTTTTTTGTTGTGCATACACTTCGGCACTGGATGTCTGCGCCCTTATATTCTTCGGAATTTGTTTTTATGTATGTCTGCCCAAACATCGAGCCGATCGATATGTGCTTGGATTGGGCAGCGCTCACATCCAAGTGCTAGAGCCAGAAGTGGCATTGCATTGGATGACTCTCGACTGGATGTGCGCCACCCTCTCCACAGTGGAGAAGTGCTTATTCGCCGAACAAGTGCTGAAACAGAGTTTGTGAGTATATATGTGTGGAGACGACTCTCACGACCATAGAGTGCCACTCAAAACGCATGTACCGAACCATCACATCGAGTGCGTGCCAACTGCTCAAGAAATGAACAACAATTCCTACCGAACCCTCTCATCCCTCTCCCGATTCACTCTCTTCATTCTCTTCATTCTCCACTATCCCTCTCTTCTCCCCTTCTTTTAGAGCTACTTAGGCTCTGTTCTTGAGCTCGAGAGGCCTGTCCTCTAAGTGAGAAATGGCGGCGCAAATACAGTAACGAAGTTTATTACCGCTTAACTTGTTTTGTACTCCTATTCCTGTATAAACTCTTATAAGGATTAAGGCCTTCATTGGGCTATAAATTATGCTTTTCTTCACACAATTCAATGCCTTTCCCAACACATCAATGGATCGGAAGTCAGACTTTTGGCACAATTAATGCATTGAAGGAATCGTTAATTGCTTTCAACTATTGTTAGCAAAAAACTAATAATATTTAATGCATTTCTTCATTCAAATCAATAGTTGTGTTGAAAATGATTGCAATTTTTTGTTGCATTAAAAACAACATTTGTTTTGATCTTTAGATGCATTGAAATTAATTACACATTCAAAGGGGGTTTCACTCAATGAATACTAATTATTTAATTAAAACCTTATTAGTGGTTATTAGGGGCTAAACATCTTTAGGTGTGATAAATGGTTATGAGTTTTGAAACATTAAAATAGATTTGCAATTAATTAATAGTTTTGTTTGTATTAAGTGATTATAAACTCTATAACGAGAGCACCCAATGAAGAATAGCACTCATAGTCATTATTGTACGAAAACGACTCGGATATAACAGGTTTGCAAACAATCTCTGACTTAATTACTAATTCAAATGAAAATGTGTCTGAAATTGATTAATAAATATCCATTTTGTTGACGAGTTTTGAATTAATGACTGAAACTGTCTATAAATTAGACGTTTCTGTGAATGATATTCAGAGGAAGTGTTTGTCATTCATATAAAAACCTTTGTTATAATAGTCGTTACAAAAAAAAGTTTGAAAACACATAAAGCGATAAATTGTTCACAAATTTAAGCATTTATTCAAATATTTTGATAAAAAAACTATTGATTTCTTACTATTTATTATAATCTGAGTAATTGTCGGAATCCAGTGATAATAGTGTTCCGGATTCAGGTGTTGTGATGGATGATAGAGAGGTGATGGCATTGATTTGTTGCTGGTGCTGGTGGTGATGGTCTAAATAGTTGGAACTGGAGTTAATGCCATTATAGTCTTGTTCGCAGTCATTCCAGCGCTCAATAGTTGAGTACATTTTAATTGAATACACAAAAAGTATATGAAAAAAGTGTTTCTTCAATCAAAATGTTGAAACAAATTGTCAGCAAATGCTTTATCTCTGAGTTTTCCCAATCCCAACAAAAACTTTATGTACAGTAGGAATAGATATACAGAACTTAATGATAGTCTTGGTCTTAGCTTTTGTTTTTCTAATATATTAATAATACAAACGCTAAACACTATGGGTTACTATCGGTGCGATGGATATTATCGGTGCGATTGTATGTCACCAACAAATAGACTGAAAATTAAAGATCTGAAACCAACAGTACTGTACATAACAACAGATTTACAATTGACGCACAATATGCTGTGTGTTTTGTGCACTGTTATCCCTAAAACAAAATAAACAGATTCAACTTTTTTTTGGACAGTTGGTTTTAATATTGTGTGATATTTGATTCTTAACGCTGCTATCACTGCCTTACCATACCCTGAGCCTATGATTGTAATTTTTCAATTGTTATTATGACTTATTTGTTACAGTAATTGCTGTACTGTGTGTCGATTGCATGGTTGTTGTGATAAACTGATGCAACAAAACATTACAATCATTTGAATGGGAATGGGAGGCAAAATCTGCTCTGACTTTTCGGGCCAGACGTTCAATTCAATGCACAAAAAGTCGTCAAATAATTGTCTAAAAGCGCTGAAAACGATAGAAAATGTGAACAATAGTGCCATAAATGAAGTCATTTAGAGTCCGCTATAAAATAGTTTAAGAAATCCATTATTTTCTCCAAATTTTTGGCCAAAGAATAAAATGGTTTTAATTTTAAGAAATGTCATTTTATTGCTTCCTTTCATCGCAATAGCGATTTGAACTCAAAAATTGAATCAATATTTTAAAAAATGTATTTTTGGTTTTCATTTGAAGACTTATTTGATATTATTTTTTGCGGAAACTTTTCAATTGTTTAATAAAACTAATGAACTGTTTATTCAATCGTTTCATTGAATAGTTTGCTAACATTTGAGCCAATATTTTGATAGATTTATGAATTTTATTATTTGAGAAAAAGCTGCTTAAGTTATGAGAGGGGAAGACCAATGGCTCGGAAATTATTGCAATCCAGTGCTGACTTATTTGAAGCACATATTGACTCAACTGCTAGTCTGACCACAAAAGTACTGAAGTCTATAATAATTGCTTCAATACTTAGAGTCAATTCAACAGAATATAGCAATTGTTTCACAAACTTGTGTTCAGTTTTAGATTAAGAGTGGAAAACATTGAAAAACTTTTTAATCCTTTTTTATCTCTGAACACAAAAAGTGTTAACTATTTTAGCATTTAATTGTGTAAATGATATCAATCTGTGCTAAACAGCGCTTTCCTGTAAAACAAATTTTATTATAACATGAGTTTTGAAAGGAAAGCATATTTTTCACTCCAAAAGAATTATAATTTATTATTGCATATACAGAGCACTGGTAGCTGTCGACCACAATATTGACAGAATTCAGTATTGGCTCAACTCTGACCCCAACACTGATTCAGATTCAAGTTATTTATTGAAGGCTTTCCTGCACTGTATTTGTTGAACGTTT
>JAQGAT010001223.1:0-16451 GCA_034687845.1 Pantelozetes paolii
TGAATTGTATGGAAAGAGTTAGCGATAAAAACAGATTAATTGGTTTCTCGTGTAGTAATCAATACATAATCACAAGAATTATTGCATTTAAGGTATAAAAGAATTTATAATTAATTTATTTATTTTATATTAATTCTAATAATGATTTCAAATATTTTCAGATTTTTGTGTTATTTTTGAGATATTTTCTGTTAACACACAAAATAATAACAAAACTTTAGTGAGTTTCCTTAAAACAGTATGTATTGATTTAATAATTATTAATTAAAACATTAAATCCATGGTAACAGACATTTATTCAAAGCTGGTTTTAACTAGCAGTCATTTTGTATTAGAGTTTAATAGTCAAATCTCAATTGAATTAAAATGAGAAATAAAACTACAATGTCGTTTTTAATATTAATAGTGCTCTCACTATATTTGCATAGATTGTATTCACAGTCAACCAAAAGAGTAAAAACATTTCAAACTTGGGCTCAACAGCGGACACTAAACCAGGAGAGGCTTACAATCAATAATACATTTACCGATCGGATGACTGAATCACTAAAAGATTTTTACAAAGAGATGGAGAAAACGGTTTTAATTCGCAAAGTATTAATGTATGGAAGTATGAATACTGGCACTATAGCCCTGGGCCAGTTGTCACAGATTTACTTCACCATGATCAGTGATTATCTCAATCGCATTTGTAAAGAATTTCTAAATACTGAAGAACTGACTAAAAGTGAAAGGTTAAAATTCAATAAATCGATAGCTGAGTTTAATCCAATTGGATATATTAGTGATAGCAACCGTCTATTTGGCATACCTGACCAGAGGCTGTGGAATATTCCTATTTTACCATCATACAATTATACTGTCAATCTGGTCGAGAATATAATTGATTCTGGTACACTGTTACAAAAGGCAACCGCACTAATGGCACACTTGGGTTTTGAAATCGATATATACAGACATTTACTGAATAGCCCACAATATATACCTAACGATCTGGCTCAAAATGCTTTGTTGCTTGGAATTGGTCTTGAGCAGATGTGCAATGAGTTAGAGTACCTCATCGATAATAAAGGAATATATGTTAGTAAAGATGACCAAGATAAATTGATCAAATATTATGGTGAAGTGTTCATTAGTGCCTGGAATTTATTACATGATGTCTACACGGCTTCCCAATCTATTCTTGTATAGCATTAAATATATAAAGTGTTCCTGTTTAAACAAAATATATTCATTACAATAATTAATTTAGTTTTCACTTGAATACCACTTAAACTTTAAACTAAGATATAATTCTTAGATAAAATCAATGTATTCTAATTAAAGTTCAATTGATCTGAAAAATAGGTCAACAGTTAAATAAACCTTGGATATAAAAACAAATATTACAATTGCCTCAAAGGCAATAGTCTAACTTTTTGAATGAATTTTTCACTAAATTATTATATAAAAGTAATTTCAAATCTAATTTCATCAAAAATGACTGCAAACCAAAAAGTAAATTTAAGTTAAAGTTAAAAGTATTCCTCCAAGCAATAATTATTAAAAACTGAAAAGGTAAAATATTTTTACTATAAGTGGTGTACACATGAAGAGGATTGACTGTAAAAATTATTAAAACATATTTGATTTGAATTTATAAATGTCTGTTTAATGATTACATAAGATAAATTTATACTATGATCATTAATTTAGTTTTTATCTTGTTGGTATCATGCAAATATTATGCTGCATCCAATTTAGATAACAAGTGGTTTGGATTGAAACGATTTGATAATAATTATTCAATGAATTGGCAAAAGGATGACAACAAACAAGAGCTCACCATTAGATTAGAGGTGAAAACCAGAGGTTGGATTGGTTTTGGATTTTCAAAGCATGGATTTATGGAAGAGTCAGACCTTGTAATTGCTTGGATTTGCAGCGAAGGGAAGACACACTTTCAGGTATTTTGCAGCAAAAGTTTTATTCGCTTAATTATTATTAACTTTAAGGACCGGTGGACAGACATAAAGGGAATTCCTGTTATAGATAAGAGTCAAGACTGGCAACTCATTTATAGTATGAAAAACACAAGTCATACTATCATTGAGTTTAAGAGGCCGTATAAGACATGCGACTCATTAGAAGACATAGAAGTGTTAGTAACAGAGGATCAGCACATCATCTATGCCTACAGTGAGACGTTTCCTATTGATGAGCAACACATCCATAAACATGATGTGCAAGGTGTCACACATTTTAGATTATTAGACCCTGTTATCAATGTTAAACCCCCTGAAGATGACCTCGAGGTCAACGAATTTTTGTTTAAAAATGTAATGAATTTATTCTATAAAATATCTTATAATGTTTTTCATTAACCAAGATAACAATTCCGGAAAAATTTAAGTCAACAATTTGCCAATTTGTTAAGGTTAATATTCCTGTTCCACATCATGTTGTTAAGGTGAACTATTTATTTTTTTTATTATAATTAGGGTTGTATGTGATTAAATATATTTTCAATTTTATTTAGATTTTCTCCTTAAATTTTAAAATATACAAGTTAAACTTAAGATTTCAATTATATTCATGGTTCTTTTTTAATAAATTAGAAAAATGTAATTAATTTCTGTCAGAATAACTGTCATACATTATAAGTATCTAGGTGAAGGTTTATTTAAATAAAAGGAAATATTAAAACAATTATTCATTAAAATATAAATTTAATAAATATATATATATTCAATATTTTACTGAAAGAAAAGTAAATTTATAGAAATTGTGCATCCAAAATTATAACACTTAACTGTCTGCTTTTATTCAGTGGCAATCTAGAACAAATCCACCTGAAAGGAAAAATTATGTATACCATACCGTGCTCTTTAAATGCGATCCACTTTATCCTGATATTATTGATGAACATATTAATCAAGTTTACGATTGCCAACATCCCCCTGATACTTTAAAAAAAATTTTGAATTGTTATATCGCTTATCCAATTGCAACAGTGGTAACATTTTCTGAATATTATACACCTGGTGGAACAGGTGTAGAAATAGGAGGTGAATTGGCTTATTCATATTTCCTTTTTCAAGTACATGTAGAAAATAGAAAAATTGAAAAAGGTATAACTATTGATCAGAGCATGATAGTTTGGCACACTGCTAAACTCCGACCCAAGAGTATTGATAGGCTTGCCATGATGATGAGCGTGGCGACTGGTTTTACCGGCTTTGGATTAGTGCTACCGCCTAAAGAGCCAAGATTGGAAATTAAAGCGGTTTTCACAACTCATTGCTTTAATGATGTAATTATAAAAACATTATTTGGAATATTTTATTTGACTAGTACAGTTTGAAATATTTTACCATGTTAATTTAATTATTAAAATGAATATTAAAAATATTATATTTAGAGAATTGGTGATACAGGTATATTTGTTGTAAGTGTGATGGCACACACACATGATCTTGGTAAATATTTATTAAATTATATCAATATATTCTTCATGATCAAAATATTTTCAATCCTCATGGACAGGTCGGGAGTTTTATGTTCTACATTTTAGAGGAGAAAAGGAATTGAAACCAATTTTAGAATATCAATATTTTAATAAAAATTGGCAAGTGTATAATAATTTAAATGATCCAGTTAATATACGTAAAGGAGATAAAATTATTATTAAATGTGTCTACAATACAACTGAATTAAATTTTGTTACTATGGTTAGTTTGCTATTTATATTTTAGGTAATAGCTATTAATTAATTAAATAATATTCAATTGTATAAGAGTCCGGAAGAAATGTGTATGGTAACATTTCTATATTGGCCACCACTTAAATCCAGTGATAATAACGTTTTCAATGGGAAAACTATAAAACAACTTTTTTATGCGAGTAGAGAATCAAATTATATTGTTTCTGCTTATTCATATAATACTATCTTGGAAGTAACAGATCTGAAAAGTGTTGATGGGTATTATAATATCAATTTTCATATATGAATACACTGCAAATTTAAATTAGATTAATCCTTTTTTATTACAAAATAGTTACTTTGACTCATTGAACCCAGTTGTGCGACTCCCAACTAAGTTTAACAACACAAGACTTAGAGATTATATGAGCTTAAAGAAGAAATGGCCGCCAATCAAGAAATTTGAAGCATTATTAGGCGAAAGGCCTCAGAATATTATATGCGATACTAATTTGGGATTTATTAAAACACCACCATTAAAGGAACTTGCTGAAATGCCAACAAATGTTGTAACCTACAAAAAAGAATCAATAAATTGCAAACGTACCATGGTAATTAAATCCATTTTGAAGGCATCTGATTTTATTTATGATATCTTGGGTAATATCAACATTAAACTTTATGTCATCTCAAAATGGTTTCATTTATCCCTGTTTATTAAGTCATAATAAAACTAACAATTTAACGTTGAATATAATTTAATTTAGGGAATTTGGGTTATTTTATTATTTTCGTTATAATATAAGTTTGTCCAAGTGATAAATATCAGTAAATTGATATTAAATCAATAAATTTAAGATCAATATTAATTTTGATATTGAGTGCAAGAATTTAATTTCCAACTCATTAGAACCTGTTTAAATATAGATAAATTATATTATTTTTTGAAGTATTAATAAAATATTAAATTCAATGCTAATCTAAATATTGAATATAAATTAATAATGTTTACAATTGAAACCAAAATTATCATTTAACGAAAAATTAATTATCATTGAATATAACTTATTTTTATTTTACTTAATAAATTAAAATTGTCTTTATATTGATACTATTGTATTTCGAACATATTGTATCATAATTAAATGATAATTTCAGATAATGATATACAGTATTACATTGCCCAAGGATTATGGACCATGTCAATTTTGTTGAGCATTTTATTATAAAGTTCATTCCAAAGTTGCGATTTTAATGTTTTATCCGGTTGTGTTTCATATCCCCAACACTGAACCCATACAGGATATAGTGCAATCACCATGTTAATAGTAGATACCATGAATAGTTGTAATTCCTTCGTATAAATGCATTCATTCTCAGCAATCTTGTTTATTATATCTTTGCACTTTTTATGCAGATCAAGCAAATATTGGTAATGATAGTCCATAGCCTCCTGTAGTTTACAGTTGTTTGACACCATGTATGAGATGATAGCACTAGTATCGTCTTTTACTGCTATTTTGTTTTTACACATATAGTAATCATCAAATGCCAGCGCGAATGCAAGTGCTGTTTCCAAAAATTCCATAAATTGTTTGTCTTTCCGGGTATTTGTCGGAACGGCATAATCCAGGAAATACTCAACTGTAAACAAGGTTAGCCGCCAAACTAAATATATTAATATAGAAAATTATCTTGATAAATAAAAATTATATATATTTAATAACATTTAATATTGTTTACATGATTCATCATTTCTAACCACAAAATATTGATCAAATGGAATGACCTTGTTTTGCAAATAATAGTATTTATTATAAGTGATGTGTCCTTTATAACCGTCGGTAAGATGTTTGATGAATATCTGCTTCTGCTCTGCATTCAAGCACTCAACACCTCCTTAATAGTAGACAATGTCCTGCCCTCTAGTTATTAATAAAATATATCAAATAGATAAAATTAGAATTGTAAATTACCATAGGAAAAATTATCGTCACACTTCAAATCGTGAACCGTTTTCAATATATTGTCACCCAATTGCTCGAGCAGCTTTAATGACTTTGTCTTTTGAACAGGCTCAAAATAGATATCGACGTATATGGTTAGGTCAATAATTTTGGCACAAACTGCTAGTCTTTCCTTTGAGACAGCATTATATGCCGCCCATCCATAGTATAATATTCCAAACTGTGTGAACGCTGGCACCAAGTCCTTATATTGTTTCGCATATTTGGTGTGTTCAATTTTAAACCAATCATAATCTGGGTGACGTTTGAAGTGATACGATGGTGGACTATATACTATCAGTTTTTTATATTCATCGAGTTCTTTTAGATGAAAACCCATGGTATTTACTAATCACAAGTGACGTGTACTTTTGTAAATATAATATATGTAAACTGAGACTTAAATCATTAGAAAATAATTATTAGTGCACTAAATGTAATGCAATGACAGCATACAGTGCAAGCAATTTATCATTGTTAGTGAATTTACATGGAAATTAATATTTAACAAGAGCAATCATTAATCCTTAATCCGAAATTTTTAAAATACAGACTAAAACCAGACTCCGGCTTAATTCATTAAAATTCATGGCTTCTACCACTTGGGGTCAGGACAAAGAAACAGTTCATCCGCCCAGTTATAGAGTACGCCTCCCCCTCATGTCATCTCTCGATTTCCCTAACAAACCAAAATAAACTTCAACCTTTTGAAAACAGTGCACTCAGATCCATCACCGGATGCACACTTATGTCCCCCATATCTCATCTACACTCAGAATCCAAAATCCTTCCTCTCCTAAATCACATGGAAATGCTTGGCACCCAATTTTTTGCTAGGCTGTCCGAACCATCCCACCCCGCGAATCATCAAATAAATTGCTTTTTAGTAAAGATAAATTGTTTTCCAGTCGTTGAGGACATAAAATAAATTGCGTTATTAGTATTGTTTTCTAACTGTAGAGGCAATGAAATCAATTGAATTATTAGAAACAAGGAATGAGTCAAGCCTATAATTTCAGTTTTGAGTAAATGTAATATGTATTAATGTTAAATAATTAATAACTAATCCCTAGGAATATATTTTAATTATTCAAAAACAAAAATCTTAATATTTTAAAGATATAAAAACTGAAAATAAACAAAATATAATCCCATGGTAACGCTCATTGAAGATCTGCTTCCATCGGAAAACTTCATGGTAAATCCCCATAGACAATCCCATGTTAAATGCCAATTAAAGATCTGCTTCCTTCGGAAAACCTCATGGTAAGTCCCCATAGAAAATCCCATGTTAAATCCCCATAGGGTTCTTGGGTGGGGCGGGATACACACACACATCGTGGTAGAACTATATATTTCAGTTCCTTCAGAAAACTGAAATAAAAATTAATTGATTTCCGATCGTACGACAGGAAAACAATTTATTTTTACTAATAAAGCAATAGATTTCATGTCCTCTACGACTGGAAAACAAATTATTTTTACTAATAAAGCAATAGATTTCATGTCCTCTACGACTGGGAAACAATTTATTTTTAATAATAAAGCAATAGATTTCATGTCCTCTACGACTGGAAAACAATTTATTTTTACTAATAAATTCATTTCATGTCCTCTACTATTTGAAAACAATCTACGGCTGAAAAACAATTCATTTTTATTGATTGATTAAAATGTTTTCTGAAACAAATGATCTACGAGTATAGGAAGATTATTTGGCTTCCGAAGCCCAAACCCTTTAATTTAATTTCTCCTTGTGTGCATACCTTTTGTCCTTTTAATGCGTGAATATTGTTAATAATTTTGGCAAATTTAATCTCAATAACATTTTTGTGATCCTTTATAACTATATTTTTATTAATAATGAGTCAAAGTTTTTACATTCATTAGAATTATTAACGATATATCGGTTTGATATAACCCTGTCTATAAATAATATACAGGGTGATATACAAATTAAGTGATTAAAAGTCTTTGTTCTTTATCATATTATCTTCTCTTGTCCAAGAGTAAATATTTATACAAATTTTGTTGTGTTTAAAATAGACTAATTTAAATAATCTTAAGGAAATTACTGTACTATTATTTACAGAAGAAGGATCTGTTTTATATGACAAATATAAATGAATATTAATTAACAATTAACCACCTGTGCCCATACAACAGTTGTGTGGATTTAAACTGCTTTTAAATGACCTTGCACAGATTCTGTTAACTTTAACAGTACCTTCACTTATGTCCTCTTACAGTCGCAATGAATTATTCAATCACTTGCTGCACATCTCTCTACCTCTGGTGCTATTGATCATATTCATTACACTGAGGCTACCTGTGCGCAAAGAATATGTATTATTTTGTATTAAAAAAACAAATAACCACATTTTATATAGGATCTGAAAACACACCCTGTATATTAAAAAAACACTGAAAGGAGTTATAAATAGGAAATAATTACAGTAATTATGCGAAACATTAATGAATCTTAAATTAAACACAAGAATTGTTGATCAGGTGCTCAATATTCATAGCGTGTAGTGTTTAAACAGGCACTGAATACCTGTGTGTAGTCATAGTAACTAATTGTCCCAAAAGGTGAGCCTTTCCTATGAATATTCAAAATATTGTAAACAAATTGAGAGACGAATGAAATGAGAGAAATAAAACTTGTTTTCAAAAAATACATTATATTTTGAATGAAAACTAATACACATTTTCACTGAAATACCTGTTCAAGGATATTTGAAAATCAAATACTTGTGCAGCGAAAAAGGTATTCACAAAAAAAATAATAATTGTCAAAATATCCCCTCTCATTGGTCTCTGAAAATAAACAGTGTATTTAACAGTACTGTTGATTGTAATCAGATTTTGTGTACCGTTTTATATTGAATACTGTTTTTGCTGTTTAAACAATCGATTGTACGTTGAGTTCAATAGTTAGCACTAAATATACAGTGAATTGTGTCTTGTTTTGCATTTTTTTTTATGCTTCAAAATAGGACTCTGGTATTAAATGATTGATTTTTCTTCTCAATAAAAGACAGTTCGCTTTTTTTGCTGCAAAACTTTTTACTGCATTTTATTTTTACTTCGCATATGTTTTGCACAAATATTTTGTTGATCTGAGAACTGGTTATTACTTTTTCACTCTTAGGACTGACTTTGGGATTAAAAGTAAACATATTTTTAATCCATTTATTATCAAAAATGTTCAGAAATTCAGTGATTTTGCAGCGATTTCTGCCAAAAGTCTTCATTTTCTTCGTTTTGTTTGATTCCGTCTATAATTACTACTTCGACGGCTTTGAATCGTCTGATAAACTACCCGTCCGTTTGGGCAACGACTGTGACCGCCGTGTGATCGATGACCATGAGTTCTACTCTTGTAAACGGAGGGCCACTGAGAGCTGGCAGACCTACGATAGGGACAGTAGGAACAAATACGAGTGCTGCTTGATCTGGGTAATTAATTTACATTGATCATTTTTAATTTAATTAAAATAAATAAAATAAGCATGGTTAAAATATTTACAATTAATCAAGATTCAATATGATTTGTCGTAACCCTTGTAATTAAGGTCAGGTAGTAATTGTTTGCACAGTATGTTTAAAATTAGGTCAATGCCAGTGCACACAAAATATCAACCATTTAAGGGGAAAAATATGCAATATTTATTAAGAAGAGTTAGTTCTTCCCCCCTGAATATGCTATTAATCATTTTGACCCCTGATTTTAGGACGTCCTTGACTGCCAACAGAAGTCAATTCACACCCTTTGCAACATTGATCAGTACGAGGACTCATACAAGTCCTACAATCAGAGAAAGGATGAATATATCTATCAGTATGAGACGTACAAGTGCAGTTATTACAAATACACTGGCACCGGGTGTCGCTTTCCCGTCTGGGCAATAGTGCTGTGCGTTTTAGCCGGAGTTTTTGTTATACTAGCGATGGCTGGCATTTGTGTCTACATTAGACGCCGTAGTAGGAGACTGAAGGAGGAACGGGAGGAAGGCTTCAAATGAAATCAATGGTAGATCTGTTGTTGTTGTTGAAGATGAGCAAGGTGAAAATTTATTACAGACCATAATACACACATGAATCTCAATTTTTAATCTCACCCACCACATCACCACTAGTCTATGAACGGGTTTGCTGTTATGTAACACAAGAATATTGTTCAAAATTTATTGTTTTCTAAACTAACCTAGATCTGTATTCTTATAATAATAATGAGAATGGCCAATTTGTTTTCATTTCATTACTGACATAAACATTGTTTGATTTGCCAAGTTAAATAAATATTTTATCATTAAACTTTACCATGCACATATTATTCTGCCAAAAATGAAGAGCCAGGTTTAATCTATATAAACATGGTTAGTTTTCATTCTTGATAAACAAGAAGATTATAAAATGACCTGACTTTTAGCTAATCATTCATCAGTGATCATATGCTTATATTCATGCAAATACGCCATCCATTCAAGGTGGTCCAGGTGCACATCATGATGTGTCATCCACTCATTACGGTACCAAGGTGTCTTATTCTTTATCGCACCAATTATGTCCGATTCAAACACAAACCAAACCTCAGTCTTATGTGTTCTCTTGCTGTTAGCAAACACAGTGTTGCCGTCATCATAGTTGTTGAACCGGATCAGTCCATCAGGGAGTGAGGGTGGTAATTCTGTGAAATAGACACCGCAGCCATGAGAGCCGGGTTGCGCTTTAATCACCCGGGTTAAAGATATTTGGTAACCACCCCACCAATCGGTGTAATGGTATATACGCGGCATTTGTCATCAATAATTCACTAGATTAAAATAATTAACAAGGTTATTCAAAGAGTTAGACAAAATATAATTTTCGCCTTGCTTATTTCAATAAGCGAATAATCAGTATAAATTAAACACAATGCACTTTTATGAACTCAACACGTAAATTAGGTTATAGTTATAGTATAACAGTAAATATTTAAATTATAAAACCCCCTTATT
Organism: Pantelozetes paolii; assembly: GCA_034687845.1. Lineage (NCBI taxonomy): Eukaryota > Metazoa > Arthropoda > Arachnida > Sarcoptiformes > Oribellidae > Pantelozetes > Pantelozetes paolii. The sequence goes on from JAQGAT010001223.1 coordinate 10,692, forward strand.
TTAAATTTTACTTGAATCTATAAATAATAGAAATTAAATTCAACAACGTCATATACATTTAAATGACATTTCAGACAAATCAACAAAAACATAAACAATAATTAAAAACTCCTTTCAAATGACATTTACCTATAATTTGTCGACTCATTGATTAGTATTATAACTAATCTCAAGGGGTTTGTGGCTCAGACTGAATATGAAAATAACTTTGAGTGCACTTTTAAACAGTGTTTATAACCACTGTTCAATGTAATTGACAGATGTCTTCCTGGAAGCGATAATAATCAAACTAAAACTTCAATTGTTTATATAATGTAGAGATTTTGTGCACAAATAGTTTGAATATTGTATAAACTTTTGTGTTTAAAATAACACTGATTTTTGACACAAATAAGACTAGAATTCAATCAGATTTTAGTTGATTTTCATTCATCAATGAGAATGAAATGACTTTTTTACCCTAACTTTTTGTTTGACCTTTCTCACTTAATAAAATTATTTTGCAAGATAACTTTATTAAAGTTTCAATTGAAGTTATTGTGATATAGTATTTTCTTCATCTAAACGAGAAAAATATATACAAGGTGAAACCATATAATAAAATTTTATTGAATTTTATATTGGACAAATTTATTGTGATCAAATTAAACTATTTATTAAATAAAAAATGCTAGATCAAGGTAATAACAAGGTGCCAATGTATCAAGAATAAAAAAAATAAACTAAATAGATGAAAAAAGAAAGCGCCCCCGGGTGGGCTTGAACCACCAACCTTTCGGTTAACAGCCGAACGCGCTAACCAATTGCGCCACGGAGGCTTCATGTTTTATGAAGCACAAAATAGCCCTGTTTAATTTTTGCAAATATAAATATTTTCAAATATGATTACAATATAATCATTAAATCGATAAAAATATTTTACAATTATATTAAAAACACAATAAATTATTTTAATTTTCAATCGATGTTATCAAAACAATATTAAAAATGAAATATTCAAGCAAAAACATATTTAAAATCATTGTATTAACACAATATTTATATGTTTTTTAAGTGACGTCATTTATGAACAGATATTGCATCAGAAAATGTATTTTGTTTACCAATCACTGCTAAACACGTGACACAAACAAAGGGGTATTTCTGCCAAAAGGGGCTATAATTGTGTTGAAAATTGCAATTAAAATAAATTTCATTAATATTTAATATTTAAAAAAAAAATGTTTACTTCAATGAAACGGACGTTTAGTTTATGCAAAGCCGGTGTCAGTAATGGCCAGTCGTTTCTCACCCACGGCTTCGGCCGCCGACTGGCCAGCACTGACTCACCGATGGCTCACTTGAGACGTAAGACCGGCTATGCGTTCAGTCTCTGCCGAAAAGCACTGGATATCCACTCACAGGACATACAGAAGGCCGAGGAGTGGCTGAGGGCTGAGGCCGTCAAACAGGGCTGGCAGAGGGCAGAGAGGGTCGCACAGAGACCCACCGGTGACGGACTGGTAGGCGTCTGGAGGGCACCGGACGGCCGGTTGGCTGCGATGTTGGAACTCAACTGTGAAACCGATTTCGTGGCCAGAAATGCAGTGTTCGCTCAGTTGGCCAACAAAATGACCGCCCGTTTGGCGGACAGACACTCCCCTACCGGTGCTGTACAGCACACAGATGTGGGCGCACTCGTCAGTAAAGTGCGCTTCACTGGAGAACAGTTGTCCGCTTTGGCACCCGATCTGGTGGTCGAAGCGATCGGAAAGTTAGGCGAAAATATCCGCATCAGTAGAGCCTGTATTGTCGGCACCGGTAGTGCCGACCAATCCGTTAGTCTTATTGCGTACTCGCATGCAGTGGGCGGTCGGGTGTCGGCCAGTGATGACCAGTCAGTGCTTTTGGGAAAGTATGGAACCATTGTTGCCCTCAAAGCAGGTATTCATCGATTCATTGATCACTTTTTTGGTGACATTTGGTCTCAATTTTAGGCAAAATAGTCAACGAATTGGGCGAAGATATCACCAAAACTGGTCCAGAGGTGGAGGAAATTGGCAAACAGTTAGCCCAACATATAATCGGTTTGAACCCACTGTCCATCAGAGCGGAGGCCAACCAACCGGTGGCCGAAGAGAGCGGCGAATCCACAGCTCTATTACAACAGCAGTTCGTATTCGACGACGACTTAACTGTTGGCCAATACCTCAATGAGTCTAATATTGAAGTCTTAGAGTTCATTAGATATCAATTGGGAGTGCATTGAAGGGAAGGTTAGCTTTTTTACTAACCCTTTCCTCGCCTTTCAATCAAAGGTTTTGTCATTATTTAGTGAATAAATGTTTGATTTGTTTGAAAACACAATAAATTATTTTATTTTATTAAACATTTTATAAAATTTTATAAAAAGAGTTAAAACTTTATAATCAGTTGAATACATATTAAAAATTAATTGATCGAGGTTGAAAAACAATTAATTAATTAATTTCAACATCATTTCATTTAATCCAATCATCGGGTGCTGATTTGAGCAGCAAGATAAAGATCAATAAATAAATACTCGTTGAGTATTGTTAAGTATCACCTTGTATATTTTAGTTTCTAAATGTGTTTATAAATATAGCTGAGACACTTTTGTATAGAGCAATGAAATTATCACACTCATAAAATATATATACAAGTTAAGTTGGAAAATATTTGAATGTATTGCTCGATTAAAAAAAATACTCTGTTTCTTACACTGTGAATGAGTATTCAAAATGACCAAGGTTTCTTTAATCTTGAAATGACTATCATTAATTTTGAACTACAGTACTTGATAAATATATCTCAACTAGATAAAGAACAATTCAGTTATTAATTTGATTGCAACTATCTTATTTAAAAATGTGTATTCAATAATCACTAATTATTCTTGTTTTATGATCGAGGTAAAAAAAAAAGAAAAACCCTACTCAATGATATTATACAGTGGCTAACCATCGGCCGACTCCGGAAAATCGATGTCTAAACACTGTATGTAAGTACAACTTTGAATACTCCAGTTAAAAATACGTTTTTAAAAATGCTCCAATGTCAATTGTTTGGAATGAGAAGACACATATAAATACTAAATAAATTATATATAAAATATTTAAAATAAAAAATATAAATTACTTTAAAAATATTGTTCTATTAGTGACCAGTGTCATTTTTTGGCGCAATTTCAATCACATTGTTGTCTTCGTCAGATTGTATTGAGCTTGTTACTCTTTGTCGAGTAATCAGCTTGAAGATTCTTCTATTGGCGGCAATAGTACTATTCTTGCGCACTATTATTGCCTCCAAAGCTCTGATTTTAGTATCCCTTTCCTCTAGACGTGTGCGTAAATGAGCTTGCTCATCTCGCAACTGTCGAGTGAGAGCTTGCTTTTTATTGTAGTTTTTTAAAGTGTGCGCAAACTCTTGCCTCAACAGTATATTGTCCTGTCTCACCCGCTGGCCATCAATGTCCTGGAGTATACACGGAATCTCATCCGCCGCTATGTTAGGACAGTGGTGGCACTCAATGGTGGTGACTGTGCCACGCAATCCGCATTTGTAGGGACAGTAAGTGAGCAATGTCACTATTTTACCCTCAATCTCAATTGACTCTGGTAGGATAGCATAGGCCAGAGTATCCAATCTGAACTCTCTCACTCTACAAATGGGACAACTGATACACTGGTGCCATATGTCCCCATCAGAGGGCATCAAGCACTTGCAAATACACCCGAAGCAAGCTATGTGATCAGTTTGGCCAAGGTGATCATCTCCATTATTATTTACCTCAGCGCGAGTGCAGTGGAATGGGTTGATAGCCAACTCCCGACATATACAGCAACACATGTCGGCGATTAAGCTCAGGTCAGTTATCTGCTTAATAGTAGCGCTTCCGTCCTCGGTATTTGTCTCTTCACCAAAAACAAGGCCAACCAAATGACTCAAATCCGGGGTCCTTTGGCAGTGGTTTATTGGCTTTCGGAAGTATGAGTGCTCTTTGAGTTTGTCTCTCAACTGATCCGACATTTTATCAGATGCTCTATAATTACCACAAAAACAATAATTAGTTTTCATTATTAGTTAAAATAAGTTAATTATATTGACTTACATTGCTTTGGTTTAACTGATCTGGGTATAAATAATGGCAACGATATAGCAAGTAAATAAGCAAGCTACACTATGGACTATCGATGATATTTGACCACCAATGTAAGGCCGCAACAGCTTTGGCACCGGTATGTGATTTGTCTGAATATGTAAAGTAGTAAATTAAATATTAATATCAGTGACAATTAAAAATGGTATTAATACGGCTATGAATGGAGATATTTATAACCAGTGTCAATTAATAAATAGGATTTAATGAATAACACAATTTATGCAAATTTAAAACCCAATTAGACATTACTATACATAAAACCGTGCATTAAATATGAATATTCTGTATTTATCTCATATATTATATCAATATTTTACACTGAATATTTATCTCACCTTAGAAAAATGTCCCTGATATTTTAATTAGAGGTTTGGAATGATAACGAAATTAAAATAAAAGAACATAGGATTAAAAACAAATGGCACCCTGTTTATATTGCGTTGATCTATGCACTGATGAGGAATCTTAGGAGCAATCGGCCACTGAATTTTGGTATAACCATAAATAACCGTAATCGTTTAGTTATAATTTTCAAATTACCATTATTAATATTCTCTTCTAGATCTAACATGTTCATTTATTTCAATAATGTGTTACTATAATAATAACAATTGATTTTATTTAATATGTCATTGTTTAAATAATATAAATTAAACAATCATTAATATTTAGTTTTGTACAAAAAGTACATAGCCGGGTGTTACAAATAATATTATATTATAGTTATTATTAAAAATGTTAAATATTATGTATTAGATTTGTGCTTGGTTAAAGGCGAGTGCTCAGATATTAAAACCTAGTTCATTTCATTTGGCTTTTAAATGCACTTTAGTACAGTTATGTTCGTACTTTTTAAATCACTCCATATTTATGACATACTGTATGAACATTAGCACACATTTTGCCGCCTTTTAAACGTATGATGTAACATTTTTATTAGATGACCGAGACATCTATTTTCAATTTATATAACAATTTAAAATCACAATTTTTAAATCTGTGAAAAGTGATTAACTAGCTAAAACCATATTTTCCCATTAAAGCATTCGTTCATACAGTATACGATAAATAAGGTGTCGCTTAAAAAGTACGAATATAACTGTACTTAAAGTGCATTTAACAGCCAAATGAAATGAACTTGGTTTTAATGCCTTAGCACTCGCCTTTACTCAAGCATAAATCTAATACACAACATTTTTAATAATAATAATATATCATTGTTTGTAACAAATAATGTTAATACATAAACACACCGCTATATACTTTTTGTATAGACCTAAATATTAAATAATGCATAATTAATAATGTTTAAACAATTATATTAAATAAAACCAATTGTTTTGATTGCAGTAAAACATTATTGAAATAAATGAACAAGTGACCTAGCTATTTTATCAATATTGTGGTAAACAACTATTATTAGACAAATATATCAAACTCAGGGTTAAATTAAATATTAAAACATAAAACCATTTAATTATTTTATAAATTTTTTTTATTAGTTATCAGAGAATTTAAAAATTATTTGTTAACCAAGTGTTCAATAAGTTTCGGCAGTTTTTCAATGCTATTCTCTGTTTCTATTCTTTTGGATATTT
>JAQGAT010001224.1:0-16445 GCA_034687845.1 Pantelozetes paolii
ACCACTTTAAATTAAATTGGTTTTTATATAACTCATTTTAGAAAACTGAAATTATAGGCTTGACTCATTCCTTGTTTTGCAATAATTTGCAATAAATTTTGTATTTTTAACAAAATATTGAAAACATTTTTCATAAATATTTAATTGAAAATCACTTCAAATAAATGGTTTGTATTTCAAACTGAATTAAAATTTTCAGTTCAATACTTTATTGAAATGAGTTCTTGTATTACCCTTCACCTATGCATTCATAATTGCAAACATAAGAGGACCTGGTGTTCAATGAATATTGAAATGTTAATGTGATTAAAGTGATTTTAAAGCGAAAACATTTGATCTGTAATACTGTATTGGAAATTCCCACATGCCTGGGTGAAAAATAAATGATCTCATTTATATTGAAGATGAATCAGAAGTTTGAAATATTTTTCAATTCATAGAAAGTATAAATTCATTAATTTATTTCAAGTCTTGAAGCCATCGACACATCCATTGCCAACACATCTGCTGCCAATCGTTGTTAATATAAAACTATGAAAAGATATAAATAACTAATAATTACTTCATTAATACCATTAATACTGATATTTATGTAAAGCTATAAATGATTTAATGTCTGATCTCGTGTTGGATCTGTCGGATCAGTTGTCGGACATTAAAAAATAGTTAATATTTTTACTTTAATTTCTTTTTTCAATCATTTCTTGTTATAACGAGAGATGTTATTCACTTAAGTATTACTTCATCTGCTCTTCAGTCCATTCATCCAATAATTTATAAGACGATTGCAATGATTGCTATAATCAGTGTTTTTTGCCATTAATTCCTTAATTCAGTGTTAGTTTGCGTTTAAATGAATGTATAATAAGTTATATGAAAACAAAAATGCAATTAATATTTCATTAATTCAAACAATTTGTATAAAAGTTCAACAAATATAATGATTTTTATGCAAAACAATAGTTAACTCTTGTATAAAATGTTGAATAACTGTGCGATTGATTGTATAAATAGTTTTTTATTGATTTTTGTGTAAAACCTTTTTTTCGCTTAATTTTTATGAATATTAGATGAAATGAAATGCATTTAAACGTAAAGACAGGAAAATGTTTAATGAAATAAAAATACATATTTCTGTCCAATGATGGTTTGGTTGCTTATAATTGGTCCGGAGTTATGCCAAATAGTAGTGCACTGAACAGACGATTATTCTTTTGCCAATTAATTATTAATATGGCATTTATGTCACGCCCAGCCCTACCGCACAAATAGATGGTCGGCCACAGACACCAGTGGCAAGAATTAGCAAAATAACAAATATGTAAAAAAATATGATTACTTTATGAATGGCTTATTATTTGCAATAATTCTGTTGTTTAGTCCTTCCCTTTATCTTTTTCAAGCCAACTGTGCTCTTATCGTTTGGGGTTTGCTTTTATCGTTAATATATTAATATTTTGATAATTAAAACATTCATTTGCGCGACAAATATGACCAGAATTTCTGATTCACTCATATATTTCACTGTTTTGTTATCTTTTCATATAATACCAGAGGTTAGGAGACATCGATTGTCTGCTTGTATTGAATACAACGGCACAGTTGTCTAAACCAACGGTGACTTGTTTAGTGACGGGTCATTCATCATATGATAAAATAGTGGCACAAAATTACTGATGGCTTCAGAGATCTGATTGTGTGGTTTGAATCCGCAAAATGATATGAAAATGAAATTTGTATTCAATTTTATTCAACATTTTCATACAATCCAGTGGTCTATCCATTCAAAGCACATACAGATACACATAGACACAGACGACGGACAGTCATAGCCCTAATCCCAAACCCCAAACGATACTATAGTTTCTTGATTTTGATTAAAATTTAGTTTCAATTAAGTTGTGATAAATGATTATTTAATTTTCAAATGAAAGCACGTTTAGAGACGGGAAAGCCATTTATAAATAAAAACACTTTTAATGATCATTAGTTGGGAATCGAAACGAATATAAAATGACCTTTTTGTTCATAAAATCCTAATTATATTTGAATCTAATATTAGTTTCAGAGTTTGGTTATACTGTTGTTATAATTATAAGGAATTACTTATTCCTGATATAAAATCATATAATTGTTTGCATTATTATTACAATCTCTTGAGTCGAGTCAGAGATATATTAATTGTTTTATTATTATATGAAATGAATGTATATTTTATTTATTAATACTATTATTCAATGCATTTATAATTCATAACGATATCTATAATTAACTTCTAATGGCTTTCAGTGCTCTATTTCAGAAAGTCTTTGCCGAACACATCCCAGTCCACTATTGACACGTACTCTGACTCTATGGACGGACAGATCTCCACATTTCTTCGGTAGAGCTCTCCTTCAGAACTGTTTGTGTCTTTGGTTGAAGTAATCAAATGTATTCCTTCGCCTAAAAATATCAATGGACTGGCTATGTCTGTCGGAAGCGCAGTTGGCTTTTCGAGATTGCTATGAATTGGTTGCCATTTGAATATACCATCAAAAACATAGAACCCATTTTTCAATAAGATAGGTCGGGTGTGATGGTATTCACCCCTTTTCCTTTGACTGCACTCTTCTTGTTTAGATAGCCTGACCTCCATTCCCACACAATACCCATCTTTGCCGACAATAACCCCTAACCTGCGAACGCATTCAGATATCTTTGCCTTCGGGTCAATAGGTTTGCGGCCCTTAAGGCTTAGTTTACCGGAGAAACGGTCCGATATTTCATCCACCGATTCCTCGCCATTCCAATGATAGCCAACATAATAGCCCTTAACTTTAGTACCCTTACTGTTAACTCTGGGCGCAAATGAAGACATTGGACCCACTTTGCCACCAAACCTAGGTATGGGGTGTTCTTTTCGAACGCAATGCAAAACATGACAATTCCCGCCATAGACTGTCTTTCCCTCAATAAGTTGTGGCGCTCTTATACTCCAAGGAATGGCAACCAAATAATAACCCAATGGTTTAAAGCTATTGTGCACTTCTCGAGGAATTTCTCTCCACCTGCCAGTCCTGAACCAAATTATAGGACCAATCCTTTTGGTTGTCTCTCCATTCTCTCTGCCCTCTCTATCGGTGACCACTAGTGTATTGTTGACACCGATTGCAGACATCATTTTGATGACAACGCCATTCAGTTCTTCAAAACTCATGATTAAAATGAATCAAAATTTATGACAAAAGTTATGAAAACATTGTTATAAAAATAAATTTCAAATAAAATCTCGAGATTTCTCTAAATATTTGTTTTTGATTTACTTTTAAACCCCTTTTGGCCTAAAATGCATTACTTTGAAGACTCACACATCCCTCACGACATCAAAGACTTTGCCATTTGTTTGATTACAATAACATTTTGTTTATCTGTTTATAATCTCATATTTTTTATCATTGGTTTCGTATTTATTGCCAAAACTAAGAAACACATCGCGAATACCAACCGAAGGAATAGAGACCTAATTTGGGGACTCTATGGCCAGAATGTGACCAAAATGAGAGAATCCTTTAACGACTCCAAGACTAAGAAACAAATGATCAAAAAAGGTCTTCATATTTGCCACTATTGTGACGAAGAGAAAGCACTTGATTATCAAAACCTGGTTTACATTTCAGGGGATTATGTGATGAAAATATTTATCAATTTGTTGCCTATTATTGCAATTTTAATGAACTATTATGAATGGATTCTCTTTATATTCACATCATTTTATATTTCATATAATATTTTAGTGATTTTAAGACAATCTTATGATCTCTATGAGTGCATACATAAAACCAACTGTGCTTTTATGAGAATCAAACAAATTAACGAATTATTGGTTTTAGGATTCCTTATCCCAAGCGTTGGCGTCGTTTTACTATACTTTTACTTTTGGACTAAATATCAAAAACTCTTTAATATTTGATTAAAATAATTGAAAATTCAATCAAAAAAACTAATTTTTAATTTAATTACCCCTTAATTACAAAAACAAATCTTTAAACTAAGCTTTAAGTGATTTCATAGACAATGAAAATGAAAAATTCAAAAACTAAACAAAACTTTTGTAGAAATAGTGATATAATTCTTGAGTTATTATGAGTTCACACGAAATCATTTAATTAAGAGATTTTTAATTGAAATCTACCCCTAATTTGCATTCATTTAACACTTTCACTACTTTTTAATGTTTTAATTAACAGAAAATAATAATATTTATAAATATGTCATAAAATAAATGAGAATTTCACTCATTTTACCCTTAATTAAGGGTTATTATAATAATATCAAAGAAATTACAAACAAGTGATTAAAATATCAATTTTATAGACAATTATAATAAAAACAAACATTTTATATGAAAATAATTGAAATATTAGTGAAAACTTCATTCAAATCAATAAAAATCCAAAAAAAAATCTTTAATTCAATGAAAAATCAAAACAAAACTAAATTTACAAATAATATATAGTTTTCGGTGTTTTTGGTCTCAAAATAGGAAACAATAAATAAAAGGTTATTTCAAAATATGTTTTCGTAAAAAAAGATTTACATTTTCATCAAACGCCGGAAAATTGTTTCTTCAACTCCGGGATCAGTTGGTCTCTCGGGATCGTTGTCTTTATAACATAAATGAGAAGAAGAGGTCAATAAACGACAATTCATTGAAAGGGGTTTTGATTGAAATGTTTTTAATGAATAGAAAACACAATTAAAAACATAATGTATTGAATATTTGCAAACAGAACGGAACGGTAGACAAAAACACTCACCTCTTCTCTGGTCTTAATGTTTCTCATTTTAACAACATTTTTCTTGAGCTCATCCTCGCCTACAATGAGAGCCAATGGTATGCCTTTGTCCTCACAGTATTGTATTTGCGTTAAAAGTCTGGCATTATTTTTGAACGCGTGTTCAGCCCTTATATCCGATTCCCACAAATCAACGATCAATTTCATCCTCTCTTCGGTCATATTCTTTCCGATGGACGCAATCAACACTTGTGTCGGGTATACAACTGAGTCCTCCATTTGTTTCTCAATAATGGCTAAAATCCTTTCGATACCAATACTGACGCCAACGCACGGGACGTTCCATTTGCTCGAATCGGCCAACAGTCCCACCAAAGTGTCGTAGCGACCGCCGGCGGCAATACTTCCGCACTCAATGTTGTTGTCCTTAAGCACTGTCTCGTAGATAACGCCCGTATAATAGTCCAAACCTCGGGCTAAACTCATATCAAAGCTGATAACTTCTGTTAACTTAAAAATATCGCAATATTTTAGTAACAGTTTTATTGATTCCAATCCCTGTTTGCACTTCTTATTGGTTCCCAACTCTTCGGTAAGCATTCTGTCCACCAAATCGATAGAGCCGTTCAATTGAACGAATTGTCCGATTTTGTCGGCAACCGCTTCCGACAAACCTTTTTCAGTACACATCTCTCGCTTCACTTCATCCCACGAACATTTGTCCAGTTTGTCGATCGCCGAACATATAGACCGAAACATATCCGACGGAACGCCGCACACCTCAAACAGTCCGTCCAATATCTCCCTGTGATTGACCTGAAGTGAAATCAATGATAATTTAAATGAAATGAATTACAATTAATAGACTATCAATTGAAACCTTGATCACAAATGGACCCAATTCTAGGTCACTCAGAATTTCGTATACAATTCTAAGGCACTCTACGTCTGGAATCATTGGGTCGTAAGCGCCGGCGATATCGAAGTCCTGTATATAAACAATGTTTTACTAAATATATAAAACAAAACCATTGAATGACTAACGCATTGATAAAACTCCCGAAATCTTCCTTTAGTTATAGAGGGGTTGTCCCGTCGGTAGACCTTTGATATTTGATACCTTTTCATAGATGTTATCTTATTTTGGGCCAAATATCGGGCAAACGGCACCGTTAGGTCATAACGGAGTGAAAGCATTTCTCCACCTTTTAGTCAAAACATCAAACGTTAATAAAGAGACAATTAAACCAAATGGGAAGCACTGATACCCTGATCCTTCAAATCGTATATGAGTTTAGAGTCCTCGCCATACTTTCCGGTCAGCGTCTCCTTCAGCTCACACACCGGTGTATCGATTTGCAGAGCGCCGTGTCTTTTGAAACAAGCGTTTATAATATTAAACACCTTTTCCCGGACAGCCATTTGTTGCGGTTCGTAGTCCCGCATCCCTTTCGCCGTCTTAAGCGTAAACCGTTTGTTGGCATCCTTTCCGGTGCTCTCCTCAGGAGTTATCTTCGCTTTTAGTGACAACAGTTTCGCCACCTCTTCATTGATCTGTTGATAATGGGATAGAAATTAAGGGAAAAATATTAATCATTGGATAAGACATTGAATTCAATTAAAATTTAATATATTTGTGGTTTTGAACCCCTTTTGCGGTAAAATTAGTAAACTTTTGGTCACTTTTGACACATATTTGGCTAAAAATAGACTAAATTTATAATTGAATTCAATATTCAATACCTTTTTGTTATAATTTAAACGAAATAACAATAAATTGTTTAAAAGTTTATTTGTTTTAAAGGCCTTCAGAGTCGCCGAAGACATCATTGGATCAAATGAATGGTTCAATGAATGGTTAATACCTTTTCTTTGTCGGCTTTCTCTTTCTTCAGTATACGGACAAAGTCTCCCTGAATGCGGATCTGCTCTTCAATTGATGGCACAGTTATGTCTGAATTGCCATTCATTGTAATATTGAAGACAATTATCTCATCAACTGTTACTGTAATTGAGACACAAATTAGGGGTTAATTGCAATCAAATTAAACATATGTTGAGTGAAAACACGTTGTCGTCTCTAAAAAGGGGTTAAATTCAGTAACCATTGCATTGAAGGCACTGTTCACTGAAGGGAAAGGTATGCCTAACGGCTGGTGCTCTCAAATGCGGTTATAATTAGTCTAAACATACAATCAATTCATTTGTTTCTCAGTTTAAGTAATATTTAATTAATTGTTAATAAAATAAACAAAAATTAAAAACAACTGAAAAATACTTACATTTTATTGCATTTGAAAAGCAATTGAATGTTCACTGAATGGAGTGAATGCTGTAATCAAAGCCCGGTTTCTCAATAAATATCGTTATTATTGAGGATTTCTTGAATCAATATTATTCAATATTTTAATCAATTTAATTGAACTTGATCATCTTCAATTACAATATATAAGCTAGGATATATTTTTGATCACCCTGCACCAATGAGTTTAATTTGATTGCTCTCTAATTGAACAATACACAAATTAGAGCAAATATTATCTCGGTCACACAACTTAAATGTGGTAATCCTAGTGTTTTTTACACCTAACTATAAACTAGGTTAATCATTCATCTAAAACAGGGATAAGAGTTCACATTAATTGTCTTTAAGTGTAACTAAAATAATAATTATATGCTTTGAATGCAAATTAAATAAGAGTTTGAATGAAAGCAAAACTAATGAATAGTTTTAATACACTTTTAATCCAATCATTCATTCAATACTTGAATTCACTTTTCAATGCAATCCAATGACTGATGCAATCATTTGCTGTGATTTCCTCAAGGCTTAGGGAAATGGTGTTAATGTTGTTATCGAAAAATAATCAAGGTTAGAATTTACCACCATAAATATCAAGGTCACAATACTAGGGATCTTATGTTCAATGGGTTGGGTGTTATGTACTATTTGAACGACGCATTGGAGAAGGCGTTCACAACAAACAGTGTTTTCAATAAAGTTATGAAATGTTTGTTTGGTTTTTGAAAAATTGATTTAATTGTGAAAAATGTCAACAAATTGTGACAACAATTGTGAAACGATTGCATCAAAAGCATTGTTTGAAGACTTTTGTAAAGTTTGCGACAAAATTGAGTCCAAGAGTCAGAAGAAGGATAAGAAGGAAGTGCTGAAGAAGTTTATCAAATGGTGGAGAAGTCGCCAAAAACAGACAAACGATTGCTTTTATCCGTCGCTAAGACTTCTGTGTCCTTACAAAGACATGAAGACATTTGGTCCGCCATTGGATCAGTTGAACGACGAGAGGAAGGCTGAGTCGAGCGGTGATACCGGTGTAGGCAGTGGTGACACCGGTCTGGCCAGTGGTGACACCGGTCTGGGCAGTGGTCGCAGCGCTTACGGCATGAAAATCGATAAACTGAGACAAAAGTACATCAAAATCTTAAACCTAAACAAAGACTCGGATGACTCCAAGAAGTTAATGAATTTCAACAAAGACAGCGATAGTAAGGACTTCGGGAATGTCTTGTATGAGATAATGACCCGAAGGTCGCGTGTCATCAACGGTAAGCTCAGTATTGAAGACGTGAACCGCTATTTGGACCGAATATCTCAGGCCTACGAAGAGAGTCGTGTCGGCGACGCCGAAGACGTGTTGACAGAACTCACCAATAATACCACAGCTCTGGAGAACAAATGGTTGGTTCGGGTGATCCTAAAGGACATGCATTTAGGGATCGGCGACACAGCGATACTGAATACATACCATTCCGATGCCAAAGAATATTACGATTCAATTCATAACTTATACAAAGTTTGCAGCGATTTGTCGGATCCGGACATACCTTTGAGTGTGAGATGTGTGCAACTGTTGGCGCCGTTCTCTCCGATGCTCTCCGAAAGAGTGAAATTGAGTTCAATTAACCGCAAGATTAAGGACAAGAGGTTTGTAATTGAGCTCAAATACGACGGCGAAAGGTTTCAAATCCATAAAAGGGGTAAAAGTTTTAAATATTTTAGTCGTAATTGCAATGACTTTTCCGATGCTTTCAATCAAACGTTGACTCCATTTATATCCAACGCATTTGTGGACAGTGTTGTTGACTGTATATTAGACGGAGAGATGTTGGGCTACGACCGGCCCAACAACCGTCTGGTGCTTAAGACTGAAAAAGAGTTTGACGTCAAGCGAATCAAAGACAGTGATTGCGAGAGACATCCACTTTATGTAGTGTTTGATATCCTTTACCTCAACGGAGAAGTGCTGACCGGAAAGCCATTGGAAGAGAGGATTAGAATATTGGAAAGTGTTGTCAAACCCATTGATTCCAGACTTCAATTGTCTGAAAAAAGTTTCGCTGAAACCAAAGAAGAGATAATTGAAGCCATGAATGCGGCCATCGATCGGTGCGACGAAGGAATTATCGTTAAGTTGTGTGAATCGGTGTATAAACTGAGTGCAAGGACTGGCGGTTGGATTAAACTGAAACCCGATTACATCGACGGACTGATGGATGAATTGGATCTTCTGATTGTCGGCGGATTTTATGGCAATAGAGGGGGTGTTTCGCACTTTCTTATGGCGGTTAAGGCCTCTGAAGATAATCCAAACAATTTCATAACTGTCTGTCGTGTGGGCACCGGATATACCAATGAAGAACTAAAACAATTACAAAACCAATTGAGAGACCATTGGAAACCATTTGATCGGAAAAAGTGTCCAAATTTTCTTCGGTTGGGAAGAATCAAACCCGAAGTCTGGATCGAACCGAAGAACTCAGTTGTCCTTCAGATCAAAGCCGCGGAAATAATGGACTGTTCGGGAGATTATGACTTAAACTATACGCTTAGGTTTCCACGGGTTATGAGGAGAAGGGATGACAAGGAATGGCATAAATGTATGAGTTTTGCGGAATTGGAACAAATGAAGGCCAAGGGATCGCTTGCCAATGCACTTGACGTCGAGGACATCGAAGAACCCGAGCGTAAGAAACGGAAACAAATGGAAAGACCGATGATTTCAAGTCTTAACCGATTGGCAGATGTGTCCGACGTTTCGGTAAAGTCCGACATATTTAACGGCAAAGAGTTTTGTGTCACACCATATAAGGACCCCTTAATTAAGCAGTCGTTTGAGAAACTGATTGTTGAAAACGGCGGTCAACTGACAGGACATCCCATTCCCGACAAGACTTTCTGTATTATTGCACAAAATTGTGACACAATTTCTGTCAAACGGTATATAAATAGCAATAAATATAATGTCATTAAAGATGTTTGGATTCAGAGATGTATTAATGACAACAAACTCTTGGGTTGGACTCCCAGTGATGTCTTGAGTCAAACCAAAGACACAATGAATCAAATCAGTGAACAGTTTGACAGATTTGGTGACTCTTTTACTGAACCTATTTATGAGTTAGAGTTAAAAGAGTTGTTCCAAAAGATGACTGATTTGAATGGCATTAAACGACTGTCCAATCAAGAGATCGCTGACATTGAGTACAAGTATTGGCCGAACGAAAGGGAGTTTAGTTTTTTCCGAACCCTTACTGTGTTTGTGGACAACGATGTCTCAAATGAGAGCCTTTTGGTTAAGTTTATTGAAAGTCAGTTACGCTTTTACGGCGCGACTGTTGTCCGCAATTCAGACCAAAATCCCTCACATATTGTGGTTTTCAGTCAAAAAAGAAGTGATTTTTTCAAACAATTGAACCGAAAATATGTCAAAAAGTTTCATATCGTTGGCAAAGATTGGGTCCAAAAGTGCATTGAAGTGAAAGATGTTTTAGATTTATGTGATTTGCCTTTCAATTGATATTCAATTAATAACCGTTACTATCACGACCACCACCATAACCATCACCTTGCTCAAAATACTATTTTGTTATTTATTTGTAGATTAAAACCAAATTATATTTCAATTATCAATAAATCTATTTATGATTTGTGAGTCATTAACTGTCTGTCCATTAGTTTCACTCAAATTTCTAACCATTAATAAAGCGATTCAAATGAAGAGTTGTTTAGGAAGAGTGGAACCACTGGAAACCCAACTGTCCTCCAATTAATGACACAAATGTTGTTTTAATCTAAAATTTTATTATCAATTAATTTGAGCACAAAATAGTGCTTACATTTTAATCTCACTTCAAATGAAAGCAAAAAATATTATATTTTATGTCAAACTATTCGTGCGATTCCTCAATGGGTTCAGAGTTTTTGTGTTTGCAATGAAATTATGAAAAGAATTGAATAGAAATCAAAATTCAAAACAATTTTATTGTATTTTCTGAACAAATGCCTGAAATCTGTGAAAAGTTATTCAAAATTTTAATGAAATTTTAATTTTAAACGGATTTTCATTTTCGACACCAAATCCGATACCACTATAATAGTCAGGGGAAGTCGTGGGTAGTCAGGGGTAGTCGAGGGAAAAACTCTTATCTACCCTTTAGTCACGTTTTCATTGATTTTCAATACTTTCAAAAATGGTTTCAAATATTTGTCCAAAAGTTCATTCATTAAAACCAATTCTTGTGTCCAAACAGTCTTCAGATCGCGGATCAGATTCAGGATGTCTTGTGTCGCCACTGAGTGTCGCCTATGATCTCCAATATGATCACCGAAGTGACCGCTTAACTGTGGTTAAGACCGAACTCCTCAGAAGTGTTACCTTCCGTGAAGACACCATTGATATTGTGGAGGAATTATCTCGCAATGAAGACATCACTTCCAATATTTCCAACACTTCTATCGCTTCTATAGCTTCTATCACTTCTAACCCTTCCAACACTTCTGACACAGCAGTGGCGCCGGCGGTGGTGAGTGTGAGTGCACTTTTGGCCATAATCGGTGCTTCGGTGAGTATTCCCTGTGCCCACCGCAAGACCAACGCTAAAACTCTTATAAATTTTCAGTTGTTTTCAACTTTTTTCACTCTTTTTGTACTAAAAACACTGTTTTTCTGACTCACGAGCTGTGGTTCCGCCACTGATAACCTGATTTGAGGACAAGAAAACTTGAAGTTCAAGGCTATTAACAATTGTAAGACTGGTTTTGAATGAGAGACTCGTTTCCGGACTTAAAAATACTTTAATTATTGAAAAATATTTACAAAAAAATAAATAAAATATAAAAACAAAACACGTGATCAACACCTCAACGCCGGCGGCGGAAAAACATTGGCCTCACGCCACCGGCCATTGGCACGAATCCCGGCGGCAGACCCGCCATTTGTCCGCCGGCCAGAGCGCCACTGATTGCCGACTCCACGGCACTGTCCATCGCGCCGCTGGCCAACGGGGCACTGGCCACTGGACTCAAACCAAACGCTGTGGACATACGCTCCAGAAGAGGTCCGCCATATTGGTAGGCGAGACGAAGAAGTGGAGGAATGAGAATCATTGGTGTCTTGTTGTTGCGGAATCGGTGGTACATATTGCCCAGGAATGTCCGCACAGGGTATCGCTTGGACGGCGGCCGAGCGGTCGATGTGGTGGCCGGCGACTCGGTTCTGGTCACTTCGGTAAACACCAGTAAAGAGAGACAAAAGAAAATCATTTTTTTCGACATTTTTAGTGAAGTTTTTGAAAACTATTTGAACGAAACAAAAGTCAAACAAAACTCTTATAATAGAAACGTCTTGAAGACCGGTTCCGTCACTCCCTCTCCCATTGGTCTATATATAGGTCAACGCCACTGCCCGGAACCGATACACAATTAATGAAGAATAGCGGCAAAAGTGGTTAAAATTTCGGTTATATTATTGAAGAAGTTATTGACTGAAGACTATTGGCCAGGGAGTGTCCGGTGGCCAGTGGTCAGAGAAGTGGTTCCGCCACTGGTCTGTGAAACTGGTTTTAGTGTTTTTCAAGATTTTTGGTTCAAAACAATTAAAAATACAATTATTGTCTAATTATGCAAAACTGTGCTCATATTGTCTACCTGTGCTCTTGTTGTCTACCTGTGCTCTTGTGATGACAAAATTTGTGTCAACAAGGGATGAGTGAAACCAATAATTTCAGGTTCAGACAAAAGTTACTTAATTTGTTGTGTGTTTTATAACCCCTTTGGAAATCCCTTTATACCTTTTGTGGACAATTTTTCCTCTTTTGAAACCCATATTAATCTCCCATTGAAAATGTGATGACAACTCTACCCCCTGTGAATTCAGTATCAATAGTGAGGGGGGGGGGACGCACACAAACACACACAAAACTACAAACTATATTATTAAGTTGCTTCGGAAAACAGAAATTGGGTTAATAGACCTACCCGGCCAACAGCACCGGCACTCAACGATAGTGTAGTGATGTCTATCGATAAACGGAATAACCAACTGGGAGTTTAACAGCAGTTTAACCTGGGATAGAGTTTTTGCTAACTTTTATCAGAAAAACTGAAATCATTTGTAATTCATTGAAAATTGTGACAAAATTTCAATAAAATGTTTTCAAAACCCATTTTATTCATCATTTTATTTGTTTTTATGAATAAAATTGAATTCAAATTTGATATAAAATTATTTTTCCTTACTTTAAGTGAAGAATTATTTCAATCAATAAATTTGAAGCAATTTTTCATAAGATGTGACGCTTTTGTGCTCTCATTGTATAAAATAGTGAATCAATTGTTTGTTTTATAAAATTCTTGCATTTCTTCACAGAATTTGTGATAAAAATGCCAAAAATGAGTCAAATTTATGGCTATTTTAGAGACAGAGTCACTTTATGGGCGTATAAGACAACGAAGGAAACGCCTGAAGACGAAGAATCTGAAGACGAGAGCGAAGATGACTATGAATTCTGTGAAGAGGGCCGAGGATTACGTACTGAGCGTATACTGAGAGCCATAATCCATATACCCGTCCGTTGGTTTCAGAACGTATATCACGCAAAACGACTGGAAAGGAGTCTAAATAAAGAGCATCCCGAGTGTCCGGTGCGGGTGAAGGTTGTGGACAAACTGGTCGGCCATCCGTTGGTTGAAAGCACTTTTGACTACGGATTGGTTATAATTCCGGTAATGTTTTTGTTCAGTTTCACCCTTTGGGCCATTTCTAGACTGACCGCCCGCTGGTTCTTCGAGACGGCATCACTAGTAATGGTTGTCCTGTCGTTGCTCTCATTCGTCGGCTTTGGACTGATGTTTGTTTTCGCAGCGTTTTTCGGCTATGAGTTTGAATACTCGGACGGAAGGAAGCAATTGAAGACAAGACGTAATCCGCGGGAATCGGTCAACAAATTGGCCTAAAATTGAATACATTTCTCCTTTTATAGCATTGATTAGTAATTGATGTGAATGTACTAAACTAACCTTGTTAACCAAACTAACCAGGATCAGTAGGAAATACTAACAATTAGTAATCATTACTCAATATTTATAATAAAATCGATAAAATTGAAAATGAAATGAAATTTTGTTTTAATTATCTATTTATTAAAAGTTTAATCAAATTATCGATGATTTGAATAGTTTTGACAAACATTTGCTTTCAATTACAGTAACGAACAAATAATTGCACAAAAATGCAGACAATTATTGTGAAAAACAATTAATAATATATTTTATAAACAAATTTAAGACTTAATCACAGATTGTATTGAATTTGTATTGTATTTACAAAATAATACTTTCATTTGAAAACATAATTGCAATTAATTTGATGTAAAATTAGATCCAAAAGTAGAAAAAGAGTTATAAAATAGTGAATCAAAGACACAGTTATTGAGCAATGAATTGAGAGTTTCAGTCATTATAAGGGTTTTTGTGATTCAATAGTGATATCAAACAAAAAAGACTTAATTTTTATAACAAATAAATCAATCAATTGTTTGATTGTTTCAAATACTTTGAGCACAGGTTTGGCATAAATTTCTCAAACTCTTTGCACAGGTCTTTGTGGTCGTCAAGCAATTTACGTATTTTAAGCCACAGGAAATCGGGTGAACTCATAAGGATATCCTCCTTATCCTTGTCCGCTAAGAAACTCCAGAACAAAGTGTAATCTTCTGGCGATAACGAGTGCTCCAACTTCTGAGACCACCTTTGAATGACATCATTGCACTCTTCGTCTCCGTTTTGTCTATTGTTATGCAAGTGCTGTGGACTGAACATCAAAATGTTGAGCAACCCGTGAACCAACTCTTCACTGTTGCCCAACAGTCCATTCAATTCCAGTCTTTTGTTATTGAATTCAATAATTTTATTCAAAAACTCTGTGTAGACGTCGGGTGTGCTCTGCAGTCGTGCCTTAACTTTGATTATAAATCGTTTTATCGGTGACTGAAACCCATCGGGAATGGCAGTGGATTTGGACGGAGTGTCGGGCAGTGATTGGCTCACATTCGGCAATGATTTGGACGGACTGTTAGACACCAATGGATTGGCTTTTATTTTATTCAAATCATTATTGACTTTCATTTTTCTGCTATTATTTGGGGTTTTATATTGACTTTTGTTGTGCTTAGCGTTTGAATCAACCCTTCCTTCAGATGACTGTCCTCTCATTGGATTCTTATTCTCTTCGTGACTACCGGTTGACTCAGTGGAAGGACTGCTGCCTTTGAGAGGAGTTGTCTTCAACTGTTCCCGAAGACGATATCTTTGAGATCGTTGACTGTCTTTCTTTAGGACCAAATCTGACCTTTTCTTCGGCGACGGAGTCAAAGGACAAGACATTCTTGACTTACGTTTTGAAGCGCCGATCAGTTTCTCATACTTTTGGATAATATTATTGTTTCTATTCATCAGTTGGTTGTCATAGAAGGCACTCAACTCTGGCAGTGGTTTGCGACCACTCTTTGACTGCTTCTTCCGGATGTCCTCCAAGAGCTTAGAGGCCATGAATTTAGACTTCTTTGGCTTAACCGAAGACTTTTTGCTTGTGTTTGGCGTTTGTTTTTCGACCACTCCTTCGCCCATCTGTTCCTTGAGTCCGGCCTCAAAGATCTCGGCGATTGACTGACTGGCGAAGTTGGCCTCCGGTTCCCACGTTGACTGCCGGTGATCCCAACCCTCCCAGTTAACAAGGTACTCCACCTTCCCGTTGGGACCAACTCTTTTAGCACTGATGTAATCAATTACATAATTAAATGTTTTAGTCATCTCTTCATCTGTTATCACATCCATGACCTCTAAATCCAGTTTTCGCTTCACTTTTGAATCCATTTATGATTTAAACAAATAATTAATTGATTTATAGTTTGAAAGCAAAACATAAATGACCTCAAAGTCAGTGCAAAAACATTGTATGCATTCAATGAACACAAATATCCGTTGGTTTCCATAGAGACCGCAGCACTGGTTTCCATAGCGACCGAAGCCGTCAATCATTTACTTATGTTTATTCAAAACTTTTTCATCAATTGATTGAAAGATAAGATAAGAAATGGTTTTAAATGTCTTTAATTGCAATAAAATATCAGATTTTGTTTGTATTTCACATTCAGTTCAATGAAATGTTGTTTTTATTTACACAATAATTGAAATAAAAAGTTGTGAAACAAATACTAAACTATTTTTTCACCTTTTCTTCACTTTTTTGTGACTTTTCTTCACTTTTTGGTGACTTTTCTTCACTTTTTTGTGACTTTTCTTCACTTTTTTGTGACTTTTCTTCACTTTTTTGTGACTTTTCTTCACTTTTTTGTGACTTTTCTTCA
>JAQGAT010001225.1:0-16445 GCA_034687845.1 Pantelozetes paolii
AGAGAGAGAGAGAGAGAGATAGAGAGAGAGAGAGAGAGAGAGGGAGCGTGTGTTTGGCCTAAAAGAGGCGAATAATTACCATTTAATGAGATTGGATCCATGATTAGCACATACATAGCACACATACAGAGCATACGATGCAATCATTCAGTGCAGTGCTGTTTTGTATGAGACAGTGTTGGGGAGCGCTGTTATGATGCCTGACCTCCACCCAAACACTGTAAGCCAGGAGAAAAGGGTGCGGTTCACGAATATGAGAATCATTTGACTTAATATCATAGTTGCATGTCGTTTATGCCTGTGCTCTCACTGCCTGTGCTCTATGTCTGGGCTCTATGTTTGCGCTTTTGTTCACTTTTAGACTCATCTGTTTATGAATATAAAGCCAATGAATGGTTTGAATGAACACAAAATATTAATTCATATTTTTGTTATACAAAAAATATGTGAGAAAAGTATTTTTCCTATTAAAACATCTCTACTGACAGTGCAGTGCCATAGAGTGCCATAGCTATCGATATTATTCATGTTATTTGGTCTACACTTAACCTGAATATAAGACATATAAAGCTTTAGTATCTTAACAGCAAAACCTCTCTCTCTGTTGTGCTATTGATTCATCCACTGGGAGATGAAATTTTCACTGCACTCTATATAACAGTATATATACCATACCATACCATACTGTGCATCACTTACATAATAGTTGAACGCATATATATTACAGGTATATATATTTTGGTGATAGTGCTCGCACTCAGCTTTATATCGATGTTATATATACTGTAAAGTTTGAATGTGTTTTACTGCAAGCAATCACTATATAAAAGCACATCATTGAGGGAAGGGATGTAAAAAATAGTGGAGTATTGGAGTAATAGGAATATGATCTATGGTTTCCGATAGTATGCGTGCATTACAGGCGAGTGTATCAGACCTTCACTCTATCAATGCATAGATGACGAGCTCTGAGAGCATTAGTCGAGAGTCTCTTCTCATCTAAAATTCACGCATTTCTATATCTATCCCTTGCGTCCAATCCTTGCATTAGCACAAACACTAAGCACTGGCAAGAAGTCTGAATGTATAACAACACTATCATCTCATTCATCCCCTCTTTTCCATTATTGTTTATATACCTGTTAAGCGCCGGTAGTTTTAGTTTTGTTTATATTTTCATTTGACAATCAATTTGAATATATTTTCAATTCATTTGACAAACAGTGCATTGAATTCAATATAATTTTAATATTTATTAGGTTTTCCTCTAACGTTGAGTTGTTAGGGATGAACAACATATTCAAGTCCTTTATCGCAGCCGTTATTCTGTAGAGCACTTGTATGTCTGAGTCTCTACTCCACTGTACTGTACTGTACATTAGCAATGGTAGTGACTGACCGCTAATCTCCAGTAAAGCATATATTGTGCGATACGTTCACTCAAACAATGTTTTTGCTGTCTTATAATGTAATGGCTTTTCCAATACTATTGCATTAAAAAAGAGAAAAGATATAAATGTAGGAAATGGATGGCCAGGGATGGCAGACACTAATAAGAGAAAGGTTATTCTAGTAAAACAAAAGTGACAATAAAATTATTTTTGATTATTTTTATTGTGTTTTCATTTTTCTTCATCTCTAAGAGAGTGGAGTTGTGTTTTGAATGAGTGCTAAGAATAACAAAAAAAATAGTAATTATATTAAAAATTATGGTTTGAATTGAATTGAAGACTAATTTTGTTTCTCAATTAAGTTGAGTTGAAATGCAAACAAGCCTTTAAGCAAAACATCACAAATCGTAAGGTTTTGCGTAATGTTTGGTATGGTTTCAATGTCTGAATGTAAATAAAGTGAACTCTCATTCAAATGTATTAAAACATAAATTGCAAACTATTGTAGGTTTTAGTGCAAACACAGAGTTATTTGGCTCTGAATATCTCTTTTACAACATAGCCTTAAGTCAGGGAATTTGAATCATTGCTATCATTGCTAAACTCGTTTACATTCAAAGTCTATTCAAATGTTAAAATATTTTTATATGTTTTGTTACATAACTCCTATTCCTCTGTAAGAGTATTGCAGTTTTGATTTATTAGTCAAACAATTGTTGTATTATTTCTCACAAATTTAACGCAATTGTGATATCAATGATGAGCTAATACACAGCCTTTCCTGTGTTATACACTCTTAACATATTGCTGGCCATTATTGCTCTGGTGTTCAATATATAAATGTTAGTAAAGCAGTGGTCATAAAGTGAAAGGGAAGACAATCTATGTTTTTGTATAGCATTATAGCATTACTTCGTTTATTAGTGACTGCTCTTCACTGTTGGCGTCAATCCATTTCGCGTTGACTTTCATGTCGGTCACCATTAATCTTCATTTCCGGAGCCAAACATCTCTTTGGGTGTCATTCCCATACCATTATAGGTGTGAAAACGTCAAAATAGTATAAACTTTTATATTACACCACATTTCACACAATTATATCCTGAGCTCTCTTTTCAAAACAATAGCACAATATGTACTAATTCTCACATAAGAAGCTTTGATTTAAGGGGGGAATGGGAGTCAAATTGGCCGAGAAAATTGACTGATCCCTCTCTCCCTCCCTCTCCCACTGTTGCTTTTGTTAAACAAAAATGTTGAGAATATAAGTACTGATAATACAAGTCCTACACAACTATTATTACCACAGATTTGTTTCAGTCTATCATTGCTTTGAATTCAAAATGAGATTTTGTTTTTATTTTTCTGAAAGTCATATATATTTCAGTAATAATGCAAATGAAGTGCAAATATTTTGCATTCAATTCAATGAACACTATTTTAGTTCAGAATTTACAAACCATTTGAAGAAAAGTTTGATTTTTAAACATTATCCACAAAAACAGACCATTTTTTTGGTAATGAAATACTGCAGTGAAGTGACATTGCGGACGCAGTTGTGTTTGCACTACTCCTTAATTACTGAATAAAAGTATGAAATATTGAATCAATAAAAACATAATTATTAAAAAATGATTGCAATTTGTATTGAATTAGAGTTTAGTTTTCAAAAAACAAATATCAATTCAAATACAAATGAATTACTATTTTTGTTATTTTCTAATCAATTGTAGTTTGAGTTTGACTTTTATTTATTTGTTATATAACGACTTTCCCTGACCTAACCTACCAGTGCTCAAAGCAGAGGACAATCTTTACGTGATGTTCGCACAAAAGTAAACATTATATAGAAATGTACTGTCAATGCAATAGCACTGGTATTGTGCTCATCCAACCTGATCCAACTAATGGTGTTTACCTAAGTCAAACTCGACCAGCCCTCCCCTCCCTATCCTCTTCTTCAATGCATTAAAGCTTTTATTTTTCTCGTTTTTTATATACAATTTTTTAATAATACATATATGAAGTACTTGTGCTCTTGTGCTGTATCTCTGGCACTGAGTTCTTATACCGATTTTTATTGAAGAAAATGTATTTCAATATAAAATATTTGTAGAAAAAGCGATTCAGAGTTCAATATATACACCAAAAGTATGCGTTTAAATACAAAATACAAACACAAACATCAATTGCATTCAAGTCTTCGTATAAATTGAAAGATAGACCAAAAGTTTGGATCAATGTTTGGATGGTATGGACTGTAAGACAGATATACCAATTGATTCACTCGATTGCGTGGTATATGCGCTCAACTCAGGGATGGTTTTTGGCTATAAATACAAAATAAAACCAAATATGAAGTCTCTCTCTCTCTCTCTCTCTCTCTCTCTCTCTCTCTCCTAATTATTTAAATTTTTATCTGTAAACTAATTATCGTTAAGTGATCTCACATTGAATTCAATTCAATTACTTCAATTGAATTGATCTAAAATGTATTGAAAAACAAATTCAATTCAAAACAAAAATTGGATTTTCTTTTTATGAATTGAATTATATTATGAAGAAAAACACAAAACAGATAAACAATACAAACAATTGTCTGCTTTTCAGGCCTTTATAATACCCCTTAGAATAAGTCATAATAATATATTTATTTATATCTTATAAGTTATAACATATTAAACCCTTAAAAGTCTATTGTTATCATTATTTTTCAATCAAATCTTGACTACATTTCCGGAAAGGAATCCTATATTTATGAATGAGATTCACAAATATGGATATAAATTGATATAACATAAGGACTTTATGTTAAAATCAAATCAAATTAAATTAAATTATGAACAACTTTTGCATTTGTTTTGTAACCATCATCTGGAACATTTCAGATTAATAAAAATAATGGAAACATATTGCATCTACGTACAATACAATTACAATAACTTTATTTTGACTATCGGTAAATAGACCTGGTTCAATATAGTGCACCATTACTGTACACCATTCACAACACAATTATGTCATATTCATTGTTAACACTATTTTTGACATTTAAACTTCATTTTCATGATTAGAGCTATTGTTTAGAAGTCATATGAAATAGACATGAATTGAAGATTAAATATGACTTCAGTTAAGAGTAATGAATATATGTTTGAGATATGCGATCGTATTATACAATGAATGAGACATTCATTTCGTTTTCCTAATAATTATGACTTAATATACAACGAAGTAATACTTAAATCAAATTACTTGAATAATAAGTTATAATAGGGATCATCATATCATAGATAAAGCCGTCTCAATATGTACAGGTACATCTATTCAATATTGGTATAAATATTAGAAACATATTAATAAGCTCTCCATGCTAACTTATTATTATTACCAAGAATATATAAGTTATTTCAAAGACGTCATAGAAACGTATTTATTAATCTAAACGTGCTTTGAAATGAAATGTAAGTAATCTGAGACATTTTATTAAACTTTAATAAAATAAATTCAAGAGAACACTGAATAAGCATAATATGGCTTACTTTTAAAATCTGATTGTATAAATATGCAAGGTTAATTTTATGCTTTTATCAATTTATTGAGTAATTGAATGTATTTTGAAATACATTTAAATTGATTTTATAATAATTGATATAATATTTCAATTGAAGGGAGAAATACATACATTTAAGTGAATAATGTGAACAAAGTTTTGACAAAATAATAATTTTTATGAATTCAATGTCTGATCATATCTTCACTTGAATTGTCTCACAATTCAATCATTTTATTGTAAAATAAGTTGTAAATAATGAATGAATTATTTGACAAGAAGTCAATTATAAACACCTGAGAGGGGTATAAATGAGATTAACTGAAGAGAGATTACATGACTTCTAATAAATGTATAATAATTTGAAAATATTTTAAGATTTTATTTCATTCATAAATATTAAACTTATTTTAAACAAAATTATTGTTAAAAACATTAAATCAATTAATTTTTAGTTATTTTTATGAAATATTTATAAAATTAAAATATATTTCAAAATTTGATGATTTGATTATTTTAATTGATTTTAAAGTCAATACATTAAAAATATTTGTTGCAATAAGTGTGGAAAAAATATAAAAAAGGTGGTCATCCAAATATAAATAAAAATTTCACCCATCTCAATTTTATTTTTGTTTTATTGTTAATAATTTAAATATTTATGAATATATTTTGCATTTATATATTAAAAATAATAATAAAAGTACTGAGAAGTTAAAAAAAAATTAAAAACACGTTTTCATTATAGGATTGACTATAATCTCAATGAAAAGACATTTATGTGTGAATTGTTATACAACCCATAAAACAGGTCATTTAAGAAATTGGGTTTTTTCACAATTGCTTAATATTATTGTTATTTTCACTGAAAATCTTCATTTTATTTTGAATTTCAATCAAATTCTGAATGTTTATATGAATTGACAATTACTTATAAATATTATATTGAATTTTATTTCAAATATTTACTCAAATGAATGTGAAATTGTATTTTATTGTGGTCTTACATACACAGCACTATATACCATTTTACTGTACTAGGTTATACTAGATTTTTTAGTTTTATAGAAAATGATTAATAGTTTATTTTAATTACTTTTTAAAAGTAAATAATGTTTTCTATTATTCAAATTCCTTATTTGCAGACAATTCATCTTGGTTACTATAATATTTTAAATTTAAAATCAACAACTGAATGAGCATTTGATATAATCTTTTAATACCTAAAGATCACTCACTGAAACAAATTTATAAAGTATACAAGAATTGAGTTTTATATACAGTATATACGGTAATCGGAGGGTTCATGTGTTGGACAGTATATGTGGACAGTAGGGTCTGACAGTATAAATGGTCGCTTTGAGTGTTTAAATTAATATTGAGTAGATTAATGTGAGCTCAGAATTCAGGATTAAAATTATGCCATTTATTTGTATATCAAATGTTATTGAATGGCAAATGAATATTCAAAAAGTGTGTCATAACTGCAAAACAAACATTAAATTATAGTTTGTTTCCAATTGTGTGTTGAGTTTAGTTTCCAATATACAGTATATTCATTCATCACTGAAAGTGGGCTTTCAATCAATATATAGAAATATTTTTACTTTCTTTACATTAGATAACATTTCTTTCATTTTATGAACACTTTTAGAAACCATTTTAAAGTTGAGAATTGTTGCCTAGGTAGATCATTGTGTGTTAAGCATAGAAATATTATACTATGTTTCCGGACCATAGGTTCTGTAGTTATGGTCAGACCTAAAATAAAACATAACATAAGGATATATTATTTGTGATAATGTTTTTGTTGATCATTATTTTCATTGTGATTAATAATAAATTGAACTTGCACAACTGGCACAGCATATCTCTTAATCAAATTATTTTCTGAACATTATTTTGACTATCTTAATCAACACCTACCAGGGCACATATATTATTCAAATCCTAAAAGATCTAAAATCTGCAATTAGACCGACATTTGGTTTGATTAACATTTCGCTCAAAATTCATAGGAAGTATGGCTCACATGAGAATCAAAGGGGTTATCAGACCCTATATCCTGTATTGACCACCAATAGAAAAGAGAGTATCAATCAAAAATCACCATGAACACTAGATTTGAACACTGAACACTATAGAGTGCTGTTTTATTCACCCGTTCCTCTATTACATCGGTTGATCACATTATTGGTATAAAATTGATATAAAGATATAATAATAACATAAATATTAAATTTATTTTCACTCGAAATGTATGATTACCCTGATATTGATATAATGAAGATGAGGTCGTTTTGGGAATTATCCACTAAACTTACAGTGCATTTAATGTTTTATATAATATAATAACCTTTCAGTCATTTCATATCAATTCAATTCGAGGCCTAAATTTTCATTTGTTGGCCAGAGATCCGGTTCATCCCATCCCATGATTTTAGTTATACTAGACTTGAGTTATACTAAAAACAAATTAAGTTGAGAAGCAAATTGATGTACTGGAGAGCACTGGTAGGGAATAACTGTATAAATGAGATAACATAACATATCTGAAGAATTTGATAAAAGAAAAGCTTTATTTGATGTTATCTTAAGTATATTGAGTGAAAAATAAACTATATTTCAGATAACGTCTCTGAAAAATCATCCAAACTATCCCTGAGCTAATGGATGATATGGTTAATAAAATGCATGTTTGAATATCATTCAATTGTTTGTAATTTTGGATCAATAATACATTTCCTAAAAATTGTTATACAAATTGAAATTTTGTTTTCATTTTCAGATATTTTTCAAAAACAACAAAAATATTTGCATTTTTATCATTCAATATAAATATTTTGCTTCAAATTTGTGTTTATTATTATTTTTGTATTTTTTACTTTCAAAAGAGAAAAATATAAACGGAGTTATAAATATAATTTATAATCGGATAGATGCGAAAATCCTTTAATGAGTAATTATCTAGGTATTTTCCAGATGGTCCCTTAATTTTATACCAAGAGCATTAATTAGAGTATAAATTATGTTTATTTAATGATCAAGCAAAAAATGTAAACATTAAAAAGGTGTCTCAACGGTCACTTCATGCACCTGTCTAAGGGTCAACTTTGATCAGGTTCAATAATTTTAATGTACTTTTCATATTCAAAAACTGTTGATTCTCAAAGTTGACCCCCTTTGACAGGTGCATGAAGTGACCGTTTAGACACCTTTCCTATGTTTATATTTTTTAATTAATCATTAAATAAACATAATTTACAGTATACTCTAATTAATGCTCTTGGTATTAAATTAAGGGACCATCTGAAAAATACCTAGATATTTATTCATTAAAGGATTTTCGCACTTATCCGCTTATAATATATGCAAGTACAAATATACAGTAGTAATTGAAGGTTTTAATTTATTTAAAATATTCATGATCCAATTAAGATGTATTTGAATATGAGAAAGCAATTAAAATATGTGTTTGCTTCTTTTAAATTAAAATACAATTTGAACATGATGAATTATACTTTTGTCTTAATTTATTGTCGCAAAATCTTTTACTTTATAAACTCTTGAATTAAATTTCGATTAAGAGATAATGTATTTGTTTTTTCAAATAATTTAAATCTGAATTCAATTTAATTGAAAGATTTAATCAATATTTTGCTATCGATTAAGAAGTTTTGATTCAAAAAGTAAAATCCAATTTCAAATGATTAACGCTTTGAATAAAGGATTCATTTTTCAAGAAGTGATTTGAAAGTTTTGAAACTAAGAAATGATATTTTGATAAATGATCTCATATTTGAAAGAAAAAACGTAAAAAGTGTATCGTTTTTAAACATTCAGATCATGACAACAGCTAATGAAGAAAAATCCAAACATTTGTTTCATTTTCACAGACGTTAGACGTGATCTCAAATAATATCTGAATTTATTTTTTAATTCAGTTTCTCTTAAAATATTTCAAAATTCAATTCAGAGAAAGAAGTTTTGGTCGTTTTGTTGAGTACATTGAGAACAGGTATGTCTTTTTATTGTTGTAGTTGTCAACAAGTGATTTAATGATGAGTTCAGTGCTGGGAAAGTGCCATAAATATAAGTTTCATTTCATTGCAGTGAATATGACTTTCGGGAAACTTTCCACAATTAAGCAAGGTATTAGTCAAATCAAATCAAAGAAAAACTCAGTTTCCGGTCTCAAGTTTAATGTAATCATTATCTAAGTCCTCATTATTATAACTTATAATAGGATTGGCTTTCATTGCAATATAATTATCAGTATTTCTGTTTTGAATTGATTGCAAACCTAATGACAGTTAAAACACAAATACTCTATAAATGCAAATCTATGAAGAAATTCTCTAATTAAGACATTTAACTGAAGATTAGAAGAGATTATTATTATTTGATTAAAATATTTGAAAACTTTGTCTTTAAGTCCAAAATCCTTTAGATTACTTAATTCATAGCTGAGGGCACCGACACTACAATGCAAACAAAACTATGAAATATCTTCTCATTTAGAAATAATTCATTTCACACTTAATTATGAGTTTTATAACACATATTGAGATTAAAATTATTAAAATATTTGACAAATAAAACAAAATTTTATCAATAATTAACACCTTGTACATTTTATACATTTTGTCTTTTAAATTTCCGAAAACAAGATTTATGGGAATTAAGTGTGAATTAAGTAGTTTTGTATCATAAATTAATCATGGTCCATAAATTATGAAGTGCAGGAGGAGGTGTGAATAAATAGTATTTTCTCAGCATTTGATTAAAAATAATGCTTTAATTTCATGACATTATATAAAAGACTTTACATTTAAATCATAAATCAATAAATTAAAGCATTTTTATTGATTCTCTTAATATAATTATTGAAATATAAGACAGCTTGCATTTGATGGCATTAATGACATTGCTTATTTAATGTCAAATATTCAAATTACACTTTTATTTAACAAAATATAATAAACAAATTAAATATTTTATTACAATTACTCAAATTAATGTCAATTAGATTCACAAAAATAACAATTTTTAGTCAAAAATGAAATGAAATTTTGATTAAGAATTTGTTTAACAAATGTAAACTAAATGTGAATTTGTTTTTATGTTTTATTTAATATTTATGTTTTTAAGACTTATTGATGTTAATTGGATTATATCAACAATTCAGAATGAGAGGGGAAAATTTAGTTTCTCTCATTAAAATCAAGAATTTGTCCCTGTGAGTCTAATTGCCATTTGAGTTAATACTGTCAAACCTGCAGAAAGTAAATTTCTCATTGAAGCCATCTCTACCTCCTCTGTAGACGTAAGGACTCTCAACATCTCAGTTATTATATTATAAACTAATATTCGTTTTTATGTCGTGTTTTTCACAAATATATGTTTTTATTGAAAATTTAGTCAACAATTCATCAAAACTTTAGTATTTATACCCAGAAGAATCTGAATCCTTTGGGACTTACTCTGAGTTTTGGGTAAAACTATAAAAACAAATTTAAGTGAAATTGAGTTTCAAAATGAAGTAATTTTCCAAAATATTTATGATATACTAAACAAAAAATATATCATTTGTTTTATATCTTATTTTTCATGCATTTCCTCTAAAGTCACGTATTCTTTGTGAATAAATATACAAACGATTTGGTTATGACTTGATATCTAACATAAAAACACTTCAATATTAATGAGAAATAAATGTTTCAATGAATATAAATAACAATTAATTTATAAACCAATAAAAACTCATTTAATACGGAATTATTGTAAAACTAATTGATTTTATCCCAAAAGCAGTTGATTTTTAGTAATCTTTTTGCAATCAATTATTTTTATACAAAGTATACCTCCAATGGGAATGACTTATATCCCTGATCTCTGATGTGAGAAATATCAGGACATCATTTGATTGATTCATATATTTGTTCAATAAATGCCTTGAAAACCAAATATCGTATAATACTTTCAAGAACTGAATGATCTTTTGATACAAGTGTTGCAGACGCATGACGTGGGATATAAATCATTGTCATTAAAACCACACAAGAATTTGATTTCATTGTTAGCAAAGATTGTCATAAAATACTGTATCTTTGAAATACTTTTATTTTTTTCAAGTATTGGACATAAAATTACTTTAGATTTAGTGAAACGTTAATATTTTCTTCTATTGACAAACGATGACTCAGTTTTGCATTAGTTCTCAACATTTGATTCAATGTTTATATAAATCCTTCTCTTTTTGTCGATTTTTTTCATTACATCAAAGTTCCGGCAAATAATGTCTGTTTGCAGACAATCAGTGCATTTGTTGATAAAATTTTATCAAAACTTCTATCGCTTCCAAACTATTTGAGCAGAAAATAGGAAAATATATACTAATGTGATCCCAAACATAAAAAGCCAACATTCCTAACCATTCCTAACTGACTGTCCATTCATTGACAATACATAACATTCCACTTTCGTCTTCTATTTTAATATTAATTTTATTTAATATTTAATACAAAAGGCTTTTGTTATTATAAAAACTTTTAGACAACTGTTGATAAATGAAATCATTTGACAATGAATTGAATTTCTTTTTCTCAATATCTTTGTTATATTTTTTTTTATTTCAATTACTATTGAAACCAAAAACTAAAGTAGTTTTAAAAATTTAATTAAAAAATTATTTTTTAAAAATTTATTGAAACGTAAAACAAATTTTTAAATTCACACGAAATGCATAAAAGATTTCAAATTAATAATAATTATTTTGAATTTCAATGTGAGATAACATTGAGTTTCAGTACTTATGAAAACTCTCTGAACAGTTATTTTAAAAAATAAAATCCATTTACTCATTATATTGAAGACTTTTTCAGTAATATTAAAACACAAACAAAACTTCAAAATTATTTTTTCATGTTTTAAATGAATTTCATTTCAAATAAAAGAAAATTTTTATTTAACTACACATTTGATGTTAAATTCAAATCCAATGTGTTTTTTTAAAATTGATTTTATGTTTTCCGGTCTCAAACAAGTGAGTGGTTTGGCATCAAAACTAATTTTCTGCAATTGAAATAGATTTGTGTAAAGTTGAGAGCACAGGGCTGTTGGATAACAGCGTTTGTTAAGAGACAATAGAAATAACAATTTATTTATGTTTGAAATTAAACAGTTTTTCATTTATACGAGTGAAGAGTATAAACAAACAGTTGACTAAAATATATAACAAATGAATGCTTTAATCCCTTATATCCATAGAAACTGATTATTTTCAATGAGAAGATCAGTTAGTCTTTACTTTCACTACAAATCATCGATTGATATAATTGTGTTTAAGAGTAACCATTAGATGAAAATTTGTTAATTGTCCCCATTTTCAGGGGATTATTGTTTTAATTTGCAAATCCATTGAATTTTAAGTAAATCTAATGTTAAGTCTAATAAATGACTTGAAGTTGATTACCAATAGTTGTATTCATTATAAAAATATTATTTTTAAATTAATTCAAATAAAATGTAATTAAAATTGTTTTCAATAAAAAATTATTCATTAATTGAAATGATTTTTATTTTTACAATAAAATTAAAGTTTAAATATTTTATGATTAAATTTGATTTAAGATTTTAATCTCTTTGACATCAAATCATTTCTTAATTAACTTTTAGCTCTTATTTTGTCTTATTATTCAACAAATATTTATTAATCACTCAATTATTGTTTGAAAATATGAATTATAAGAAACAAATTTATGAATCATTTAATTAAGTGTTTCATAAAATTTTAATCAGAAAATGAATAAATCCTTTGAATAGTCTTGTTATCTCACTCTCGATGTTAGACCTAATTAAGGGGTTTCTCTTATAAGTCATTCCTGATTAATGAACAAATAGTTGATTAAAATGGACTCAATTATTGATGAGATGTCTACCAGTGCTCTAACAATCATTTATTGTTGAATTTTTTGCTGATTTTCTTAAGATAATTGAATCTTAGTCTCAGATTATTTTGCATTCAATTGAAACCAGAATTAAATCAGAGAATTATGAAAACAATTTGAATGACAAAGGATATCCAAAGGATGACCAACAGGGCATCGAAAGGTTTACTAATCAATCAATGTCATTCTTTAGAAAACTTTTATATGTTGTATAATAAACAGGATAATAGATATCAGAGAAATTGAAATGACATTGATGTTGCAAATTGATCCCAAAATTAACACAAACATATTATTATGTGATGTTATTTAATAAAATCACTGAAATTTAAACCCTATTTATAATATTACCTGAAATTTCATTAAACATATCAAACGTATAATTATTTTATAATTAAATTGAAAAATTGATTTCATTTTTCAGATTCTCTTTCATATAATTGAAAATATATTTAATTTTCTATTCATTTCTAATTATTTTATGAATTATTCAAAATTTTAAATAAAATATTCATTAAATACAGTATTTATTTGGGTTTAGATTAGACTTTCAAATAACAAGACATGAGTTCATAATTAGATTTTATTTGAATTATTTATTTGAAATATATTTGAACTGAAATTTAAATAATATTTATATATTATATAATAAAGTATAACAAAGTATAGTTAACTCGATGTAAGAAATGAAAATATTTAATCCAAACCTACACTAAGAGTCACTAATATTAGTAATAAAGAGATGAGTAATTCATAAAAAGGTTTTAAAATCGGAGAAGAAATTCATTTTTGTGAGAATTTTCTACATTTTTATAATTAAATGAAATAAAATTTTATTTTTGTTATTCAGTGCATAAAATCGTCGTTATATTCATTGAGTTGTGAAAAGAGATGTAAAAAGCGATTTCATCCATATATTCAAAAGGAGATGTTTGAATTGCTCTAAAATGACCCATCACTTACTAATGCTCATCACTTATACATTAAATATCAAGGATCATTAATTGTTAGATAATAAAAGTAATGCAAACATATGTAGCTTATATTCAATTAATAAAAGTACATTAATACAGATATTAGTATATTTAATAAAAATAGTGAGAGAGATCATTTGTATCTGTAGTATCAATGATAGACAATGTTATTTGAGACATGAGAATCAGGAATAATAATAATTTTCATGAAAATCAATATTTCTTTATATTTTTTAATATTTTATTTTTTTAACAAAGATATTATTGATTGAAATATTCATTCATTTATTTGAATTGAAATCATTTAATAAAGAGTGAAATCATTTCAATCTTTTAATATAACTCTCACTATAAGTGAGAAAAAAGTCATTTTTCATATTTAATGTTTGTTTTCACAAAAACGACTGCAACTGTAAAAACTGACAATATATCACAATTTAGACATAACGGGTCAACACATTACCAATATTGACACTTTATATAACTTAACACAAGTGCCACACAGTATATGCGATTGACTTGCAATCAAACATCAAGTGTTGACAAAATTCAATAATTTCATCGATAACTAAATGAAATCAAATTATGTTTCACTTAAGACCGACTCCTTTTCAATGATTCAATTATTCATTCATTTTAGACATAGATTGTGAGACTTTTGGGCACAAAAAGAGTGAAAATATTTTTGAAATCAAATTTTCAAATAATATATAATTTATTTGTTTTCAATCTTAGACTTAAAAATCACTAAAACATTAAAAATCAAAACTTTATATACTTTTCTATAGTTTTCTCAAAAATAATAAATTATTTTTTGTTAAATTGAATTGAAGTTTAAAATTGAAAACAAAATATCAAACAATAATTTTATCAAATAATCATATTTCACAAAATATTGAATCAAAATAATACAAAAAATCAAAAAACATTTTTTAAAATGATTTTACAGTAATTATTAACAGATAACAGATGTTTTGAACAAAATTTCATCAAAACCTTAACTAAAATGTGAATAATTAAAAAAAAATTACTCAAAATATTCAAGCATTTGATTAAATGGTATTCAAAACCGGAGTCCATCAATACATTAGACATACACTCATCCAAAAACTAAGCTCTTATTTCAGTCATAGATTGTGAAAGAGTGCTCTCAAAAGCATAAGTTTGTTTGCAATGAAATAACTGATTGATTCAGATCTGCACTCATTTGGGAATTCCTTTGCATTTAAATTGAAGTAAAATCCAAAAATAAAAGTAAAAATAAAGTTTGAATTTAACCGAAAAACTACACAAATATATTTGTTTTATAATAATCCGGGTCTATATTTGATGTTATTTCAATCAGAAATCCTCTTAAAATTGTATTTTCTGACAAAAAAAATGAAAATATATTTTTAAAAATATTTTTATCATTAAAAAATACATTATTTTATATATTTAGTGAATTTAAGTGTACCTAGGTCAAATTTATTTTATAATCATATTACATAATTTATAATGAATACTTTTATAAATCTTTTGACCCAAGGAAATTTATATATTTTTATAATAATCTCTAATTTTATTAAATTTATCGAAGAGTAGAGACAATGAATAGGAAGGGATGGCTTAAAATCGTATTTTCCCAGCAAAAACTACTCATTAAAATTGTGATTGATAAAATATATTTCACTGGTTCTACACAGCATTTAGAGTTCAAAGTTAGGAAAATATTTCTCTGGTAAATAAAGATAAAGAAACTTGCTCATTATTTAGATTTTAACGAATTTTGAGTCAGCGAATGGCTATACATATAAAAGACTGATTAAAGAAAACTGTGTTTGAATACAGTGTCAGTCAATTGTGTCTTAAATTATTATGAAAACTAAATGATTGTCTTTTAATGAAAATAATTTTAGATAAAAAAAATATTTCAAACATTAATAATGCAAACAAACGATTGATTGTCGTGTCTTCAA
Source organism: Pantelozetes paolii (assembly GCA_034687845.1). NCBI lineage: Eukaryota > Metazoa > Arthropoda > Arachnida > Sarcoptiformes > Oribellidae > Pantelozetes > Pantelozetes paolii. Next base: position 15,826 of record JAQGAT010001225.1, read on the forward strand.
AATATTTTAACTGATTCTTGCATTCATCTGTTTTTACACTAATATATAACAAAATTATCGCTCATTTCTAACATGTATTGATTGATTGAGTATTGGATGCAAACATTGTTTCGTTGATATAATGATAATAATAATCAATAAACTTCTAAAATCGGAGCACAAGACAAGATTTACTCATATTTTTAACCATAAGTTTGTAAAAGTGTTTTCAATGATTAGAGATATAAATCATGGTTTGGGTGTATATATGAGGGAATGGTTTGAGTGATTGAATGAAACAATAAAATCCATTTTTCATATGATTTTTATCATAAATTTTTATAGTTTTTTGTGAATTTTATTGAATTTTCTTTTAGTAAAATTGAATTCAATATTGTTTTTCTCATCAAATCATGAAATACTGATTTCAATAGATTATATGTATTCACAAAATGTGTTTAAGGATCACATGTGGAGTACTTTTTTCACTTTTCAATATTATTAATAATAATAATACGAAATGATTCACAAAATTCATTATAATTTTGAATATTTTTCTAAAAATCAATGAAAATATTTAATAAAAATATATTATTTCAGTTTTACTTGAAGTCTATTTCATTTTAAATTTAGTGTAAGTC
>JAQGAT010001226.1:0-16441 GCA_034687845.1 Pantelozetes paolii
ATAGGGTTACCGTTGAGCCTATGAAGACTCTGCTGAAAAGATCCATTGGATATAATAACAGACTTGAGAGACCGTTCACAATATAAGTGCCCATCACTGACCAAACGACTAACAAATACTTAGACCAAAATAATTTGTTGTATTCATTGATTTCATTATAAATTTGATTCAATGTTTGCATTGTTTTCATAGCAAAAGAATTGTTAGGATTTGTTGTGTGTTTTGTACATTCAATGAGTGAATCATTGATTGCTTTGATTTTTAGATTCAAATAACCTGTCATTAAATAGAGATGTAATACAAGCCATGAGGTTATACCGTAGGCATGGTATGCAGCAAATCCAGTGATAATACTGTGAGGAATGCCATAAGTAATTGTCTCAATGAGTGAGCAATTCATCAAATATGGGAAGAAAGTTGTAAAAAATATACATGGTATTATTCTCTTAACAATAAAATCACACAACTTAAATAATTTCTTAATTCTTCTTGCTAGTTTATCAAGTTTGTGATTGTCGTTTATGATTCCGATATTACTTGGAGATAGATATCCGGATAATATATTATTTATTTTCAAAAACGTCGGTTTAATACCTTTCACATAATTGTAATAAAATATAAACTGGTAAATTAAATTTTCAAATGACCAGAATATCAATGTTATGTTAAAATGATAGTCAACTCCTAAAAGGTAACCAAAATCACCAAAATATATGAATAATAATCGATTCTCTCGATTAAAAAATAATGTAATGAAAGCTCTGATGAAGAAAACAAAGAGAAAAATAAATACAAGAAATGGATTACAAAAACGATTCCTCTTTTCGTCACTAATATCGGATAAATATAAACCAATTTTATACAATTGTGTTCCCGCGGAGGGGATTAGGAGGTGATTTGGTAACACTTTGTTGACATTCATTTCATTCAAATTTCATGTAATGATTTTCTTATTATAAATTGTAATCAAATGAATAATATTTTGCAATTTTTGTTAATGATATAAGAAGTTAATTGGGTCAAGTTGCATTTATAATAACTTCTTTCTATGATTTCTCTTGTGTTGAATATAAGACAATAATTAAGAAAATAATTATTATTGTTATTTATATTTAAATTATAATGATCTAGTTTAATTAGACACAAATATTGATCGGATTCTCAATATTGTTTTTTATATAAAAATATTGTACAGAAATTGCATTTTTATTTTCTTATAATTTATATATTAATTAAATTAAACATGAAACAATATTTATTCAATTAATACTAATTGACTAAGTTATTGTACATTTGAACTTGAATATCCTAAAATGTAACATTTCAATAGGATTTTGAACATATCTTTAATTATTTTCTTAATTTTTATAACAATATATTCATTTATTTATTCATTCATTGTTTTCATATCTATTAATTAGAGGAAAGGCAGGCATCGATTGCGATGAAGACATTGTATGGTATTTTTGTTCGTGAAAGGTGTGCTCAAAATAATAATAATCGATGAGAATTGTGGCCCCAATTAGTGCTGATTTCAAATCTGCACTCAAATCAATAGGTGATATCAAATCAATTGAAAATACGTGACCACAAGAACTCAGTTCAGACTTTTTGCATATGTGGCCAATCTTTCGGCGCTCTTTCGTTGTGATATCATATATATTGAAACAAATGTCATCTAAAAAACAAATTAAAGTTATTTTACATTTCTGTCCATTGATTTCCAATTTTCTCTCATTTAAGGGTAATTTAATTATTAGTGAAAACCCAAACAAATTCATTGTTTCCTTCACTTCACCAATGATTTCCTTTAATTTGTTTTTTACAACAATTTTCTGTAATTTAATTGAAAAAGTATTATATTTTTTTGTATCCAATTTTTAACCATAGTTTGCATACCTGTCCGCAACAGGGAATAAGTCCACAGCACCCATACCTGAAGGGTCTGTAGAAGTAAAGTGTTGGACTGTGGTTCTTGTCGTACAAAGTCATAGTAAAGGATCGGTTTTCACCACAAATACATATCTTTCCTGAACCACAATTCCTTTCGATGCCATACAAGAGATTTTTGCCGTTTTTGTCTTTAAGTAAATAACGATTACCTGAGTCTTCATTATAGACCTTATATTGTCTTAAAATATAAAGTTTGTCTATATTTGTCAATAAATTCATATAAGACTGCAATTGATTGTTGTCATCCATTGACGCCCAAACCCCCAGATCTTTGTTCCAATAATCAGACACTTTCTCTGAAGACACTATACTATCCGTCGATTCTTTATCTTTTGAATCAATTTTAATGTCATTTTCTTCTTTCAATGTTTGAGTACTTTTTGGATCAATTGATGACATAATTTAAAACAACAAATAAACGATTAATTGATTCAACAATTGATAACATTATAAAAGTTACGAGATTTTGAGAAATGTTTTAATTATCACAACAATAGTTATTGAAATAAAAATAGTGCAAACATTTTTTAAATTATTAATTTGTGAAACATTTATCATTAAAATGTCATCAATGGGAAGAATAATCTCAAATATTTTAATATTATGTTTATATCAGTCAATAGAGTCAATGAATAAAACAGTTTTGAGAATAAATACAATAAATGAAAAACAAAACCAATTTTTGATTAATAAAAGCCAAGAATTTGAAGTGAGTTAAGAATTGTTGAAATACTTGAAATGAATATCAATTTTTTGTTTCAAAATCAGGTGGACTTTTGGACTTATCCTAACAGTGATTATAGACCTGTTATAGTATGCGTTGATCTTTCAGTTATCAATAAATTCACGGATGAATTAAAAATAAATAAAATTCATTATTCTTTTGACAAACATATGAATGATTTGATTGATGTGAACACCAGAGCACTACCAAAATCCAGAGCTAAGAAAGTGTTTGACTATTTCTACGATTACAATGACTTCAATGAAATCACTGATCAATTAAATAGTTTACAAAATAATTATTCAAAGGTATTAAATGTGATTTCATTGGGAAAGACGTTTGAAAATAGAGACATTCCGGCCGTTATTATCTCAAAGAATAAGACAATTGAAAATAAAATAGTTGTCTTTGAATGTGGAATACATGCGCGGGAATGGATATCAGTGTCATTTTGCTTGTGGTCTATAAACAAATTATTAAAAGATAAAAGACTCTTAAATCACTATCAGTTTCTAATAGTACCAGTGCTTAACCCCGACGGGTGAGTACATAATAATATGTAAATTTAAAACAATTGAAAAAATGATAAAATATTTGCAGTTATGTCTATACCTGGGATGAGCACCGGTTGTGGCGGAAAAATAGACAGATATCAATATTTAATGACACCTGTGTTGGCACTGATTTGAATCGAAAGTATGTTTTAATTAATTTTTTATTTTATTTATTTTTAAAAATAATTATTTCAAACAAATAGTTGGGAAACAAAATACTTTTGCAAATATAAGTCATCCCCTGATCCCTGTGGCGGAAATATTGCTTGTGGAGACAAGCCATTCTCAGCCCCTGAGACAAAAGCATTCAGTGATTACTTAATTACCAAAAAAGACAAAATATTTGCATATTTTAGTTTTCATTCATTTTCGCAGCTTATTTATTATCCTCAGGGATACTCCACAAAACTGGTCCCAAATAAACACAATTTGGTATTAATTTTGAAATTTTTATTATTTTTAAAAATGAATTAATTTTTAAAATTAAGCAAACATTGTCTAAAATCGGTATAAAGGCGTTGAAGAGGAAATACGGTACAGAGTATGACAGCGGCCCGACATCTGAATTGATGGGTAACACATGGATTCAATCACTTGTTTAATAACTTATTGAGATTTTCTTAAATTGTAATTTAGGTGTCATTTCTGGTATAAGTATTGATTGGATTTACGACACTTTAAATGTGAAAAATGTTTTTATGTTTGAGTTGAGAGATAAGGGGTATTATATGTTTCTTTTGCCTGAAAACCTGATCAATCCTACCTGTGAGGAGACCTGGGATGGTGTCGAAGCAATATTAAAGCATTTAACACAAAAACCAAAATTAGGATCAAAATCATTAAATCCAAACCCAAACGAAAGATCAGTGAAATCTGGACAACAAATTCATACCAATCCTTATATTTATTATTTCATTTTGATTTCAATTTTTATTAAAAAGTTTTCATTTGTTTAATAATTTATTTAAAGAAATATTGAAATAAAATGTTTTATATATTTTAAATAAATTATCTTTTATTCAAAATTATTACAACTTATCTGACCCTCACTAAAAACGATTAGATATTTGTTGTTTTAAAATAAAATATTTATTTTCAAATAAAAAATTACAAAAATTATAATAATTTAAATTAATTTTTATTTTAACCAATCATTTAAAGCTATTCGTATGAGAAACAGTTATTGATAAAATACTGTACCTGTTTATTTTATAAATTTTTAATAATCAAATAAACAATTGAACAATGTCACCTTACTCTCACTCATTTACAATTAACCAAGTACTCAGTATTTTTATCTTTCAATCATTTAATTAATTTTTATTCAAGATAGGTATTAGCTTTGACTGAACAGCCAGTCCTCCCAAATAAAAAAGTCTGTCCAACTCTAATACAAATTTCTTCCAATTGATACACCGGTGCTCTTTGGGCTGTCTATCACTGCATTGTTTGCCCTCATTGTATATATTACTAAAAAGTTGTTTTATCTGTGAAAACATAAAACAAATTAAATATAAATTCAATTTTTAATAATCTATGTCTGACTTCACTAATGATTGAAGACATCACAGAATTTTTCAACTTTTCAAGAGATCCTCCAAAAGACAAACTCCCCATCAGTGCTCTCAATCGGAGATTAAATTTTGTTTTGATGGCACCGTTGGCTTCAATTTGAGTGCATTTAATCAAATCATTCACATGTAATGCTCTCCAGTTTTCATCACAAATCATGGTTTGACTGATGGATGCAATTGCTTTGATGGCACCTGACCTTTCACCTTTATTACGAGCTCTGGAAAGGGTGTCGTTTAGACCCGTTTGTAATATTTTCTCCAGATTTTCAATATATGTATTATAGAAATCGTAATAACAATTAAGGTTTTGTTGTTTTGAAACTTCAATCCTTTTTCTGACCATTTCTTTGCCTGTATTCAGGTTTTGTTGGCCCAAAGACATCAATTCCTGATCGGTCTTACCATTGAGTGCTCTATTGCCGGACATAACACAATCCAAATCTGCATTTCTGTCAGCAATGACTACAAAAAATTAAATTAAACTTTTATTACATTAAATAAAACTGATTATAAAAACAAACCAATTGTGAAGACAACCAATAAATCAATTAATAAAATCGATTCAAACATATTTGATATGAAACACACATTTAGTGATGAATTTCATTGCAATTACTCTTAAATACAATAAATTTCTGTTCACTTGTTTGACATTTGATTGATTTGAATACTGAATACAAACACAATTTGAACATATTTTTGAACGAAACGTTCAGTAAATATAGGAATCAATTGATTATTACTTTTGAAGTGATTTTGAAATTATTTTCTGTTTATTTAGTTATAAAAATCATTTTATGTTTCAATAGTTTATTCATTTGTTGTAAACATAATAATATAAAATTATTATACCTGTATCGAAAATTGAACAAGTACATTTCTCCCCCATCTATAACTGTTTCATTAATCAATAAATATTTATTTTACTTTAAATGTGTTTAAAAAGCAAACAATTATTCAATTAATTCAAACAAATGAAAAAATCTTTGCAATTCGTCGACAAATATCTTAAGATTAGGACATTTATCAGACTTTCTCTGACGGGACACACAGTTCTTGGCCTCTGAATACAGTTTGCTGTATATCTGGAGATCCTTTTGGGGATAAAAATATTGCTTTAAATAAATTAAATACAATTTCAGTCAATACTCACGTAATTAATGATGCTTTCAATCACTTTATTTTTATTAGTCTCCACAACAGTTCCCAAAAACATCCGTCCCCTCAGTATGTTATACAATGAGTTAAACTTAGCCTCGACTGCACCCATCTCTTCAACCTTTGAGCACTCAATTGAATTGTTGTAACTCTTTAGCCTAAACTCTTCATCACATTTCATGACCTGAGATATAACAGCAATAGAGTACACAGCGTCTGACCTTTCTTTTTGATCCCTGGCCTTAGATAACCTGTCCTCAAACTCATTGGACATTAATTTCAGAGAATTTGAATATTTTTTATTGAAATCGTAATAACAGTCGAGTTTTGTTGAATGACTTCTCTTAACAATCATTTCAATCCCTTTCTTCAGGTTTTGTTTAGATAACACCAGAAGTAGATTGTCGTCTCTCATACTCTTCACACCCAACGCCTCTTTTTTCATTGCAGTCATACCCTTCTTAATACAATCCAAGTGCGGGTCTTTAGTGCTCAGAGCTTTAAATTGGTTTTTATTTAATTAATATTTTATTGAATTAAATATTTGTTTAAAAATTCATTGAATACTTACAGACAGTGAACCAAAGGTTTATACAAAATATTAGAAATAATTTCATTTTATTTTTTGAATTGAAATAAAAACAAAATTTAATTCAAATAATTGTTCACAAATTTCAGTCGATTTTGTTTCAAAAGTTATAAAATCTGTTCAAAAGTTTAACAAACTTTACTGTAATTGAGAGCATATGAGCTCTAATTTGATTTGATTTTTGAAACTAATTTAAATCTGTTTTTATTATAAAACTTGTGAATTGATTGTGAAAATGAATTGAAAAATAATTTGTTAACACATTTAGACATTTAATTAGATTTTTATTAAACAATACAAACATTAGATTTGACATTATTAAAGTCCTCAATTGTCCCTGACAAATAAATATTTAAAAAATAATCCCACACACTTTAGAATTGTATGTATAAATTCTTTTTCTGTAAAAACTATACCTTGGCAAATTTCCAAATAATTCAAAATTTCTTATATATATTAAAAGCTTTTAATTTCTTTTTGTTTTTATAAGGATTTTTACCCAAAGATATTAAATACAAGAAACGTTTGATCTCTCGATTCAAATAAGTAATTGTTTTTTGTTTTTCATTTGCGTTCAAAAGATTTGCTTCAAAGTCTGCTTCGATATATAATCTCATATAAAACAACGAAAGCTATTAATAGTTATTAAAAATATAATTAAAAACAAATTCAATATAAATATAAATAAAATCAATGAAAGACTTACTCGACTATAGAATTGATACCAAAATATCTGTTTTTCATCAAAGCTTTGTTCAGCAGTTTTGGTCAACACTTCATTCAAATTCAATAACAATTGTCGAAACGTTTGCTGCAATTCATCCAAATTGTTATCACTGTCTTCAACATTATCTGACCGCCAGTTCTCAGACTTCCAGTGCTCGTCATAATGCATAGTAGTTGTAATAGTGGCCAGTCTTACCAGAAGTGCTTTCCTATCTCTCGGGTCCTTTTGTTTGTCAAACATTTTCTCAAATTCTTTACGAAATTCTTTATAAAATCTAATGATTTTGTGATTCAGTTGTGAATAAACTTTCAATTCTTGTGTTGCATTCAATCTTTGGTCAATAGATTTGTCCACATATTGTAAGTCTGACGTAATTTTGTCAATCAATTGATTTTCATTTAATTTAAACAAATCTGAGATTTTTCTACTAATATCTGAAGCGTCGGATGAGAAATCACATTTCACTAAAATATTTTTATTCAAATGAAACTTCAAATGTTTGAATCATATGTTTAAAACTTACCCAAAATTATGGCTAATATTAATGTAAGACATTTGAATAAAAACATATTTCAAGTAATGATAAAATGATAAACAAATTCATAAAAGTTGGAAAAATATTGAATTTATATTTCTCTGAATGTTTGAAGCATTTATAACAAGTAATGATAAAAATCCAAAGTCGAGTAAATTGTAAAGAAAATGCAAAATATTATAAATACCTGTCATTATATGCTTTTAATGTTCAATTGAAGGTCATTTAAGGGATATTTTGCAAAACCCGAAACTATTATTACATGAAATTTGTTGAATTAAATAACGATTGAATTCGTGATTCAGTGCGCGTACTGTCACTGCTTTTCACACTAAAAGACAACTTATTTTTATTCATTTCTAATTTCTAAGAACTATAAATAATTTTAAACAAAATATTGTCAATAAATATATTTTTTGTTTTTTATTGCTTTAATATTTGCGGTAATATTAAAAATATTATTTTTTGCAAATTTGAAAAACAATTTATTAAATGTAATTCACATAAAGTTAATCATAGGTTTGAACCCAATATCACTGCAAATGATTTTAAATTTAAGTTTTAAAACATTTTTCATTCTTTCATGCAATCGATATCATTATTAAAGGTTTACTCAATAGATATAAGTCTCAAATGATTATTGTTTTTATTGATTTAATTTCAAAAAGTCCTTCAAAAATAAAATTTTGATTAAACTGCCATTAATTAACAATTAATAAAGTGTTCAAGGTAACGTTTATTTCACTGATTCAAATTGGTAAGATTCCACTCTCAAACCCAATAATTTGAAGTTGACTTTCATACTTATAAAACACACTTTCCCTGAGTATTTCATTATTTTATTAGTTTTAAATATTTGTGGAAATATATTCAAAAGAGACAAAAAACAAAATATCTTTTGATTCGTTAGACATTGAACTGAATTTCAGCAATGAATTGAATATTTTATTGAAAATTGTTATAAAAATTTGTTTTATTGATACAATCATTGAATTTTAAAACCAAAATATGTTTTTCAAATTGGATTTTATTTTTTTGTATTCAATAAAACATTGAATATTCTGTTGAATAAAATAAAACAAAACTAATATTTAAACTAAGAGTATATAAAAATATTTAATTCTAAAAATGATTTTTATTTTATATTATTATTATATTGTTTGACAAAATCAATGGTAAGTTGTTTTGTATAAAATTATTATTTACTAAAAACAACAATATAAAGACATTTCGAGAAATTTAAACATTAAATTCAATTACAGTTTTATTTTTTATTCTTCAGTCTCTTTACAGATCACTGAACTATAAATTTATCTCATTTTTAGTGCTTTAGACAAAACAAACACTTATATAAAACAATTGAAAGAAAATGAAACAAAAAATAAATATATTTTACTTTCTTTTGAATCACTGATCGATTGACTCCTATATCCGATGCTTATATTCAGACACCAAATCATTTTTACAACACATTGTCCAACAATAACCAGAAAATTCAATTCAAAAACCGAAATATTCATTGAATTTATAAAATCTATAAAATTTGAATATATTTTGTCAAAAGCAAAAAAATATTGTATTAATTTTGATTCACTTTTAGATAGTTTTTAGTTTTGCATGAAAACAATGCACAAAAATATTTTCTTTGAATCATATTTTCCAAAATGTTTTAAATCATTAATCATTTGAATTTGACCTAAATATTGTCAAAAAAGAAAGTATTTTCATCCAATCTAAAGTAATTTATCAATTTATCATTCAATATGTTACCGAGCTAGTATATTTTATATATGCTAGTTCAAATCATTATTAAATTTTTATTAAATGATAATAAAATTTATTTTAATATTAAAATCTATTCTGAATTTCATTTAAATATTGAGATAAACATTGATTTATTAAATATCAATATTTCTAAACCTTAATAATATTTTGTATTATTTCTTGGTTTTATTAATAAATTATTTTAAATAAAAATGTGTAGAAAATATCGTTTCAATAGATATGAAAATAATTCACTTAAATATATATTCAAGTGATTGAATGAATGTCTATTATATTCGTCACTTATTTCAGTATATATTCAATAAAATAATTAATTCACTGAAAGTTATATAATAAGTGAAGCATAGGATGAGTGATAATAATGACATTAAGTTAGTGAATAAACGGAGTTGTGATAAAGACATACATTATATTTGCACTAAAGGAGTCGATATGTGTGTCAGATCGGGATGAATAAGAAAATATCTGAAATTATCTTTATTTCAATAAAATATTAATCAATAATAAACTTTGAATTGAATGATAACAATAAACTCCTAATAGCACTGCGATCTTGAACTGAGAATCATTTATAATAAATGTTTGGCAACAGATAATTGATTGTTAATTATTGACTAAATGATTAAAACTAACATTTCATTTGTAAACAATGATTTTCAAAATCAAATAAAAATATATTTTATTATAAATTTGTAATTTTATTGTGATTTCATTGAGAAATCATTTGAATATTCGATAAAATAATGTTTTGTATTTATTTTGAAATTGAAATTGTATTTATAATATTTACACAAATAATTTGATATCTCTTATTGATTTTAGACAAAATGAGATTGTTCTTTTTTGTAAAATTCAATTACAATAAAAAGAGTTTAATTTGAATTATTGTCAAAATGTATGTCAAAATAAATAATTTCAAAATATTGTGAAATAAACTAATGTTTGCAGAAATTGATAAAAACTTTTGTTGTATTGCATTATAGCTTAGGATTTGATGTTTCACTTATTTTTTCATTTTTGTTCATTCAGTCAGAAATTACTTTTTGAAATAAAAGTATATTTTATTCCCTTTTTGTCAGAATTTCAAAGAAAAAGGAAAACATTTAAAAAGTTTGTAAACTATTTGTGAGATAATTCTGTTTTCAAACAATTGATTCAAAAGATAGTGAAAAAAAGTATTTTAAATCTTATTTTTGTACAAAATATCGGAAAAAACTATTCAATAATTCTTTCACATTCAGTACATTACAATATTTTTGTTTCTGGGATAAGAGGGATAAATTTAAAATATAGTATCACAAACCCTATCAATAAATCAAAACATAATCCCATATATAATAATTCCTTTAAATAACTATTTATGGATAAACACTACTATAGAATGAAATCAAGAATATCATACGTAATATACAGTAATTAATAATTATTTATTTGATAACAATTGCTTAATATTCATGTAATTTCTTATTTATATTAAATATTATTTTTGTCCAGAAATCAATGTTTGGTATAACTGTCTGATGTCAACAAAAACACTTTATTTAATTACTATTTACAAATATTTGAGTCATTTATAGAAATAGAGAAAAATAATAACAAAATGTATAACAATGTCGTAAAAACTGAATTATATTTCTCAAACAAATAATCAAATACTGTATGAAATATAGTATAATTTTATTAGTTTTGGGTTTTGTATTGATTTTCTTTGTCTTTACATTTAATACAAAGAATAAATGAAATAAAGGATAAAAATAATGAGTTTATTATAAAAATAGATTCAAATCAATAATAAAATTATTTTTCATTTCAAAAAATAAAGTTATTTTTCATTTCAATCCTCTTTTATTACAATAAAAATTATTTTCAATATTATATTTCATTTAAATATCTATTAATAGAAAATAAAGTGACAGTAAATCCAAATCAAAATAAAGATTATTTGAATTACTATTAACTTTTGTTATTAACATTGGATTCAGATTTCAGTGGATTCTGTTTAATAAGAATTAATGATTTGTTTGATTTTGTGGTAACACTTGTGCTATCCATTCAATGACTGATTTCAATGTCTAACTGTAGTTGTTCTGTCACTTCAAGGACACGGATACCAAGGCTAAGGCCTTAGAGACTGATCCGGAACCCAATCGCCAGAATTCAAACTCTATTTTCCAATACATGTAATCAATTCTTATTCTTCACTCCAAATGTGTTTCTGTATAAAAATATATTTGATTTTAATCTCATATTTAATGTCAAACACACAATATTATAGTCATTTTGTGAGACATTTCACAATTCCATACATTTTTCCAATATTTGTAAAGATTTCGTCATTTGATTGCACTTTAATTATAAACCTTTTGATACTTAAGGAGAAAAAATAAAAGTATTTTTTCATCTGATTATTGATATGAAAGTAAAAAAGCATTTCCCAAATGAATAGTACAATAAAAGTCTTATATAAAAAGTCGTCAATAGTTTTCTTTAAAAGAGTGATAGAAATGAATAGTAATTATGAGTTGAAACAAAAAACATTAGTTTTTTTTATTAAAACAACATTAGGTTTGTGTAAAACATGTTTGGAAATATGATATACCATTCCATTACTTAACACTTATAATATCAAATTGTTTCTCACATAACTGTGCTCTGAATTGTAAGTAATGGTGTTGTGTGTCGAGCGATGGGAGCACTTTATCAACAATTCTGTAGCAATGAGTTGAGAATATTCTGTGCTATACTTGTATAGCATTTTTAGGTCAAAACATGTTTAACATTAACCCACGCTTTCGGCTTTCAGATCAATCGAGCTCTGGCTCCAGAGTTCTGCACTGGTATGTACTGTAACAGTAGTATCGATTCACTGACATCAATACCAGTGCTCTTTCATTATTTACTTTGAATTTGCTTTTTTGTATTTCAATATTGTTTTTAACATAAAATTCTGTTGTTTCTAAACATCAAAGAGTTTTCAATAACTAATTGTATTGACTTTGAGTTTGAAATTGAATTATACTAAAACCTAAACCTTAAGTTAGGGGCAAAATATTTGTATATAAAAATAATTGTTAAAGGTTAGATCAAATTATCAGAACAATAAATATTAACAAAATCTAAACAAATGTTTTAAATGTATTGTTATTTCTGTTAAAACCTTTAAAATATATAATTAGTGACAAAAGTTTGTATAATTTTGATATCAAAATGTTTTGATGTTTAAAACATAAACATTAAAATTATACTCAAATTGTAAGTACAGTAAGTTATGTCAGGATTAGTGAACTATTAATTAATACTAACTATGCTTTAAGTACTATTAATGGTATCTATTGGTATGAAATACTGTATATAATTAAAAATGTTAACAACTTTTCTAACAGTAATTCAAATACTTATTTGAAGTGATATTGATATAAAGTCTCATAAATATTGTCATTGTATTCATTTCGTCTAATGTTTTCTGAAGTTAATACAAATGAGATTTAATAAAAATATTAGATTAATATCTAAAATATTGTAAATATTAGTTCAATATTGTCTGAATTATAGTTTAAATAATTTATAATTAATTTGGCATTAGTTATGCATTTGTTAAAAACTAAAATTAAACATAAAGTGGATTTGATGTTTAGACGAAATAATGGTCTCATTTGTGATCAGAATTTTTAATATTTTTGTTTTGATATTTCTTTTTATCAAAAGACTATAAAAATATCAAATATTATTGATTTAATGATCAGAGCTTTACAGCAAATAATGCAGTTTTTGTTCATAACTTAAAACTATATTTCATTGATTTTATATCAATTTTGAGATCAATCTTGAAATCAATTACTAAATATGATAAAAGAGTTTTAAAACAAAATATGTTTTGAGACTATTTTTATATTAATTAAAATAAACTATAAATACAAAGTTAATATTAAAAATTGATTCTTGGTAGATTCAAAAATTAAACAATTGTATCAAGCACAAAATTCTATTTTACCATAAACTATAAACAATAGATAAAAAACAATTTTATCTTTTATTGATTTAAAAACTCAGAAAAAAGAGGAAAACATAGATTTTGTTTAATAGTCTTATTCTTACTCTAAATAACAATAAGTTATACAAAAAGAGATTTACTTTTTATTCTCTGATGACTTGAATGGGAAATAAAAAATATTAGATCTGCAAACACTATCACAAACTAAAGACATTCAGAGATAATAATCAAAAGGGGGTTTTCTTTCACTCTCTTTAGTCTTACTCTAGATCTAAGGCCAGGCATTGAACGCCTGTCTATCGAAATGAGTTTGTATTGATCTCATCATTATATCTTTGAATGCAATTCAATACCATTTCTTTCTTTTCACGCATTTCTCTCTTGAATTACACTTTTCTTTTACTTTTACGATATTATTGCACTCTTTCTGTACTACAGTTACATATCTCTGCTCTACGTTTATAAGACAGTGATTGGTATACAGTTTTAATGGTGGCATCAAATGAGAAATCGATGTCTAGTTATGAACACAACATTAAAATGAAGAGAAATATAACAGAAATAAAGTTTGCAATCATTTTATTGATTCAACAAATGAATGATCAAATTATAAGTTAAATAAAACTCTCAATAAATGTCTATATTTTTGCTTTAAATAATGTTTTACTAAATATAAATGAAATGTTAATCAGAATTCACATTTTATCCCAGGTAATCTTTAATTGTTGTAATTATTAACCAATATTTTCACCCATTTATTATGTTTTAATACAATATTTAAGACATAAATTGATTTTACTTTAATAAAACATTTAAACTATTTTTAAATTATAAAAGGACATTTACTAAATTACTTTTCATTCTAACTATATTCAACTTGTGTAGTATTGCATAATTTAAAATTATCAGGATCATTAAATGGTTTATAATTGGAGCAATCAATTCTCATTCTTGTGACAAATTCTGGATACTTTTTTAGCCAAACATTTCTGCAATCATTACAATTAAATGACTCGAAAATCAAGTCAATTGTATTTTTTTCATTTTCCAATAGAAAGGGTAAAAATGCTTTTTCATCCAAATAGGTAATTTGATCAGGAACATCGACAGAACCTATCCTGATTAGAGTTGGTCTATTAATATCTAATAGTGATTTCTCACTGAACACTGAACTGTCTATTCCCGAACAGTGAGACAAATCCATTGTTAATGTTTTATTCGATGGCTTATTAAAAGCAAAGGTAAAATCCGGGATCACTTTAAATCTTGGACACGAGAAGTCGATAAACATTAAATTATTTAAATTTGCAAATGCTCTTGATCCTATTGAAGTAAATGATTCATGAAAGTTGAGATATCTTAAGTTGTTTTGATACCCTTCCAGGGGTTGGAATGCATTTGAAGGGATTTCTTTAAAATCATTGTATTGTAAGAATATTTCTCTAAGATTTATAAATCTGCTCAGGGCTTCAAAAATTGAATTATCAGTTGAAGTTAACTTTGAATTTCCATATAGAGTCAAACCGGTTGTCACCAAATTAGTGGCTGTAAAAGTGTCCTTGTCTATTTTAGTCAAATTAGTGCAAAACCTTATTTCTATTTCATCGAAAACAATATCATTAAAAGTGTTTTCTTTTAATTCCGTTATAAAAGTGTTATTCAAATAAAATCGTTTGAAATGTTTTTGATTATCCAAAAGAATATTACTTAAAGATTGAAAAATTGTATTCAAGTTCAAATCATGATTACCAGTGCAGTATATTGTGTGGTCCGTAAATAAACAGGGTTTTATTGCCGAATTAATTGGATCACAATCTTGAAAATTTGAAGAATCAGTAAATCCCTTACCATTAGTGCACAACAAACCATTCATTCGGTGCGAAAACGTTTGACTCTTTGCTATCCAATAATTTCTACAATCATCACAATCTAGATAAAAAGCATCCCAGTCAATTGTGTTTTTATCGTCCGATAATAGATATTCTTTAAAAATAGTTTCATTAATATATCCAATGTTATTATGTTTGCATCCACCTCTCAATGTAAGTTGCGTGGTGCTTCCAATATTAGCAAGCGATTCCTTTGCAAAGCTTGACATGTTTAACATATATGTATTTGAGCAAGGTGTTTCAATTTCTATCTTAAATTCTCTTCCATTTACAGGTTCTTCACATCTGAAAGCATTATCAGGAAAATACTTGATCTGAGTTTGTTTAAGTTTTAATTTAGTTAAATTGATCAAGTTAGCAAAAGAATTTTCACCAAGTTTCTTAATCGTGTAATCAGTAATGGATATATTATTCAACTTTTTCTGTACGCCATTAATATTTCTGAAAGCATTGGCAGGTATTTGTGTCAAACCGTTTTGATATAATATTAAATTTTCCAGGTTCACAAATTTACTCAAAATATCAAAAATTGAATAATTGACAAAGTTCAAATTTTTATTATACGTTAATTCAATATTTTTAGTTTCAAAGTTTGTAGTCGTGAACGCATTTAAATCAATTGAAGACAGGTTTTCGCAATTACTGATGACAATTGACTGAAAGGTAATGTCTTTGAAAGTATCTGCACTTAACTCATGAATAGATGTGTTATTGAGAAACAATTCATTGAATTGTTTTTCATTATTATTTAATCCATGACTTAATGAATGAAAGATTGAATTCAAATTCAAATCATCATTACCTCCGCATGTGATACGTGTTTTGCTATCTATAGGAGTCTTAGTACACAAGCAGGGTCTTATTAATTCTTCATTTGGACATTCAGTTATTGAATGGATTGTGGTTATAGTGGATGAGATGATAATAATAATAATTAAAAATACTAAAAAAGATATTTAAAG
>JAQGAT010001227.1:0-16431 GCA_034687845.1 Pantelozetes paolii
GTTCGTAGCTCTCATTCCCTTCCATTCCTTATCATTGATGTCAACGAAAGAGTCATTACAACTGATATGACTATAATCACCAAAACTTTTGATATCAAACCCAATCCTTTTCTCCTGTATTACACCACAATCAGGCAGATCTTGTGTGCCATTAGTGCTTACATACAATTTGCCCAATACCAGTGCACTCAAGAACAGATCACTTCTATACCTAGTGTTTGAGTAAACAGTTATAAAATCAGAAATATCATTGACTTCTGTCACAACAGTTGAGCCGTTATTAAGATTACAATTGAAATAATATTCAAACTCATGATAATCTTCAAACGGTATTATATCAATACTTTTGTAATACAAACTACAGGTACGCTGTTTATTCACAATAATATCCAGTGCCGGATATTCAGTGACGTTTACTCTTAACTTGTCCCTGGTTGAATCTTTGTACAATACAATATACAGCAAAGAAATCTGCACTTTCTTATCTAAATAAATGATCCATTTATGAAAGGTACTTTTATTAGTATAATCCCAACTGTCCCAATCAGTGATCCGGTGCCTTTTATAAGAGCTTGGAAACTCTGCGTCATCAGTTTGATTTATAATATATGATTTTGCTAATCCTAAATCTTCATTACTTTCACCTTCATACTTTTTTAAAAGTGTTATTTGAGCATTGATATATTGGCCTAGATTCAATAGTTTGAAATAAATATAAAATTATTATTTAATCTTGAACATCTTTTTACTTACCACAACGAGGTGCTCTAAAAATTAATTTTAAAAACATTTTTAAACAAAAGTTTTGTTTAAAATAATAATTCATTTGAAATAATATTTATCAATAATTTGTAAATTCAAGCCTAAAATGTTTTGTTTCCGGTGTTTCCCGGTATTTTAATTTTGTATCTGGTTAATGTTTAAAATGTGTTAATTTGCGAAATAAGTCTATGTTTAAACAAAGATCATTAATAATATAATATATTCCGGGATATATTGAAAGAGATTTATAAAATTGATTTTCAGAAAAGAGTTGCAAACAATTGATAACAAAACATAAATTTTAAATTAAGTTATCAATAATTGTCGTTATATTGAGACAATAATATTTCAAATGTGTTTACAATGAGTTATATTTGAAATTAATTTTGTATTTTATAATGAAATTAAACAATAGTTTTTTGTGTAGTGTATAATAATTAATAAAATTTATACATAAGTATTCGTGCTTGACACAATAGAACTTGAAGCTTTAGCAAGTTAAAAATGTCATTTGTTTATATTAAATAGGAAATCAATCGCACATAACATTTGTAAAATAATTACACCTATGACAGTCACTATACTTGATGTCAAATCTCATCTTTAATTATCTAAAATACTTTATGCCCAATCTGGTCCCATATCTGGCTCAGACAATGTGCTGTCTATCCTCTAAATTTGGTGTCTGTGCTATAAGATAACCACAAGTTTATACTAGAAATGTTTTAAAGTGATAATTTATTTAAATTATATGTTAAATGTATGTTAAACACATATTATCAATTGATAAATGTAGCTCTGGTTAATATTATATAATATTTTAATATTAAAATAAATAATCTTGTTTGGGTTTTAATATCTTATCAAATATTGATAATAAATTGTCATTATATTAATGAATCATCAAATTAATTAAATAAATATTTATTCAAATGTCAATTATATTTAAAATGTTATATTAATATTGATATAATATAATTATTGTATTTTTAATTAAAAATATTATCTATTAATGTTTATAATTGTTTTAAGAATAAACCAGATACTTCTTTTATTACTAAAGATATACAGTATATACTGTATAATCTAATATAAAAATTTTAATATAAATAAATTACATTTTTATTCATTTTAAAAATTATATTTTATATTATAATTGTGTTACTAATATTAAATTATTAATATAACACAACCAACCATGTCTTCATTGCTGTGTATTGTTATCTCTATTAGTGTTTTTTGTTCTGGTTATATTTTAGAACGACGAATGGAATATAATAAGGTGACCGAAATTAATGTCGCAACAGTGATAATTTAGTTATAATTTACTAATTGTAAATGATATTAAAAAAAACTACCAATATATATTTTAGATAATAGCACAATAAATCAAATAATCACATAAAAAATTGAAATATTTAATTAAAATTAATCACAATTAAAAAATACTTAATTAAGACAGTGAAATAATTGACGCAACAATTTGTTAAATTGTTAATAATTAATGATTAATAGCCAATAAATTTCCCGTTTTTCTTCAATACCTCTATCAAACGGTTGGTCATTGAATCTGCTAAGGTTTGAAGATCTGTATCGGAGATTTGTGTCCATCCATCGGCTATCGCGGTCTTAAGTTCGGGAACGGTGTTGTATTGGCGGCCATTTGGATATACCAACCGAACCAATATTCCCCACAGGTTTTCGATTGGGTTACAATCCGGACTCTTTGACGGCCAATCCAAAACCCTAATATGGTTTACCCGAAACCAGTTCTTGGCCTCTTCGGAGGTATGGATACTACAGTTATCCTGTTGAAATATCCATTCTTCTCCACAGATCTCTTCTCCAAATGGCAATAAGTTGTGTTGTAATACCTGAATATAGTCTTTAGATTTCTGTCGACCGTTGAGGAACACTAATGGGGTTTTTCCCTCATATCCAAACCCCGCCCAGACCATTACTGAACCCCCACCCATAGCCCGTTTTGAATAATATTGTGGTTCTTTACGTAAGTCATGCCAATAGTGTTGATTACCGTCTGGTCCATCCAAATTAAACTTCTTTTCATCACTGAAGATCACTTCCCGCCATTTCCTACCCCAGGTGACCTTTTCAGTGGCCCATTTAACCCGAGCAGTGATGTGTTGAGGTTTGAGGTCAGGGGTTGACTTTCTTTTCTCGTATTTGAGAAAAGGAGAAGAACTCAGAATCTGTTGAACTCTTCGTGTGGTTAGTGGGACAGATTGGCTGACTTTTATTTGGTTTGCCGATTGTTGGCCAGTACTTGCGGCCCGTAATATAGCCCTTTCATCCCGTTCAGTCAGTGTTCGGGGCCTTCCAGTGTGCTTTCTTTTGCCATGATTTTCGGGATCTTTTAAAAAACGACTTATTGTTGACTTGTGTTTCCCGATCTTCAAAGCAATTTCATTTTGAGTCAGATTCTGGTCATTATATGCCAGAATCTGACCGATTTCCTGATCGGTTAAATACCGATTTGTTGTCATCTATTAATTTGTTTTTAATACAAAATTAAATTAATTTTATTAATTATTTAATCATAACTTACCTTTTAAACACTTAAAAACCAATAATTGATAGTTAAATCAATTGTTAATTGTGTTTAAATTGATTTGATTTAAAGTTGCGTCAATTATTTCACAGAGAAAAACACAATTTATTGAATATCTAAGGAGTGTTTATTGTTAAACATTTCTAATTTTTTGCATTTTGTTTGTTTTACAGTCCTTTACATTCAATATAAACCCTATTTAAATACATTAATCCGTTTCTAAGATATTCAAAATATTTACCTATTGCAACATTAATTTCGGTCACCTTAGTTAATAATGATAATGATAATAATAACTTTGTAATATATAAGAATTTCTACTATCAAATGCACCATGATATAAAAAACATTTACGTAGTTGGCCAAAATGATTACCATCTCATTAAATTCAAGTCTTCAATAGATAGAGATTTAGTGGAAGACTATTTTCAGTTTGGGGGAAAAGATAATATTTGCTTTGGTACACAGGCTAATTTAAAAAAATATTGTCTTCATTATCTGAAATTTAATTATCTGGATAAATTAAATATTCTTTATGCAAATTCGTCATCTGTAGGTAATTAATATCTTGGAAAAAGCACTTATACAATATGTTACGCTAAATGAATTACTAACAATGAGTTTATTTAAATAGGTATGTGTCTCCTTCGATTTATGAAAAATTTAGCAAAACAAAACTCAACTCGCTATGTTCCATATTGTCTGGATCTTTTAGGTGATATTCCACATTATTATCCAAAAGCTAAAGTTGGCGATGATAAATATTCTATATTTTCAGTTAAATTGCATCCTGATTATAATCTTAAATATACATATGAAATACAACAAGTGCAATCATTAAAGGTAATTAAAAATTTTATTAAATAATGGTTTAATTAAGGGGTGCAAAAATATGATCAAGTTAAAATGAGCGGTCTTAATTAAGTATTCCCTGAAAAAAATGAATTTAAATAAAATATTACAAACTTTTGAAGTTTTTTGCTCCTGGATATAATTGTCAATTAGAATTTTGATAAAGATTTGAATAATACAATAGTAATATTTTTATGAATTTATTCAGTGATATTTCAGTCAATAGGTTCAATGTTAACAAAAACATATTGAATAGTAAAAGTCAGAGTATTTTCAACCTGGATATGAAAATAAACCATAAGGCATCAGAATGCACCTTTTAGTCTTAATTCATTTATATTTTATTTGTCCTTGATAGTTTAAATATAAAATGGCTAGTTTAATTCACAATGCTGTGTTGACTATAATTAACAAAAGAGTAACGGTAGACGTTTTTAAATTTATCCCGCTAATAGCTTTTTTAGTCTAGTGATTAATGAAGTGAATTTAATCTAGTGAAAAATAAAATGATTATCATTATTATCTAACTCCCCCCTTCAGAATTACTTGGTTTACACCTCAATCGGAGAATTCCATATTAAATCCTAAATAAAAATGTGCTTTCAAGGCTTCAAATCTCCACAAAATTTCTTATGCTAAATTTTATGTAAGTTTAATTTAATTATTAAATACAGGATATTCTTGAAGAATATCGACACATTGATATTGTTCATCATTGGTCTTTTAATACTGGACTAGGTACTATAGAACAAAAATTTGAAATGAAAAAAGAGAAAAAAGAGTCTTTAAATATAATCAGTGAACATTCATTTATAAAATCAATAAGTCTAACACAAACCAATATGAGATCAATCTTCGCTTCAATTAAAGCACAGGCATCTATGGAAGCAACAGCTAAAGTGACCCTGCCAATAAAAATATTCAAATTTATAAAGATTGGTTCATTTAGTGCCGGTATTAAGGCAAAACTTGCAGCACAATTTCATGCTCAAATAAATATGACTCAGATCACATCAAATACAACACATCATAAAGAAATTGAATTATTATCGGAAAGTAAAACATATGAAACAACAAAACTCTATAGTATGACTCAACAGGTTACATTTTTGCCGTATAAAAATGTTATTGTTTACGCAACGTTAACTGAAATGAATGATGTTGAAATTAATTTTATAATGACATTATCTGTTAAAGGAAATGGACCCAGTTTTGTTGACAATGGAAAGCTTAAATCATCATATATTCAATTGTTAATGAGAAATTATGGTTTTAATATGTATCCAGATCAAATTAATGAATTTAAATTGATTTATAAGATTCCATTTAAAATTATATCAAGTTTTGGAATTAAAACATCTATTGATGTACAAGAAATCAATTCCAGTTCACTTAACACTGTTGATTTAATATTAGTTTATTTAACATTGATTGTACTTGTTTATAATTTTAATACCGTTTATTAAAATTAGTTACAGCTATTAGTTACAAAAACAAATAAATTAAAATTGTTATTTAGAATTTTCTTTAATCCAATTAATATACATTGATACTTTTGTTGCAACAGTTGTTGGATTATTGTGTACTACTAAGCCAAAACTCTGAATTCCTAAATTATGTGCTCGGTTATTTATATACTTGAAATAACTTGAACCACTGTCACCTAGATTATAAATTTGTCAGAAATTAGAATATATCAATATATTTTAATAATTACCTTTTAGAGATGCTTGTGAATATTTATCATATATTCTCTATTGAACGGTGGAATACTAGCCATAAAACACAACTTCAGTTAACAGGTTTAATTTAATATTAGTTTATATAACATTGATTGTACTTGTTTATAATCATAAATATTAGATAATGTTTATTAAAAATATTTACAATTCAAATTATTGGTTACAAAAAAAACTAAAATGGTTATTTTGTAAATTTTCTAATATATTTGCTGTACATTGATACTTTATTCTATTAAAATATTGTTCTGGTTAAGATTTAAATTATGTTTAAAAATCCATAGAGTATTCTTTATGTAATTTGGCTATAATACAGGGAATCAATTATAGTTCATTTAACATTGCTAGTTCAATATTTGTTTATTTGACATTGATTGTACTGGTTTATAATTGTGAATAATTGATAAAGTTTATTAAAAAATATTTAAAAGTTTTGTTACAACTATTGGTTACAAAAAATAAAATAAAATTGTTATTTAGTATTTTTTTTAATCCAATTAATGTACATTGATACTTTAGTTGCAACAGTTGTAGGCGTATTGTGTTCTTCTGATGAGACAAAACTATGAATTCCTAAAGTATGTGCTCGGCTATTTATATATTGGACATAACTTGAACCACTATCACCTATATTATAAATGTATTATATATTAATATACCAGTATTTATACTGTATATACAGTATATCATATTATAACAGACCTGGTGCAGTTGTTTGCGAATATTTATAAACTCTATTGAAAGGTGGAATACTAGCCATAAAACACATCTGGGTATCTTTAAGTTCGACAGGATTTATGGTCCATTCATCAGTCCCTTCTTTATATGCTTTAGACTGCATAAATATCTTGGTACATATTTCTTTGTCGTCAATGGTTGAGAAATTTGCCATACTAAGTACATTTGTAGTAACATGGCCATTTAATGCAATCCTTCCCCACCCTGTCGCTGTTGCAATACCTATAGCTCTATAGTTTGTCTTGGGTAAACAAATACTATTTATTTTAAATCTATTCTCGTTAACTTCAAAAATAATATCTCTTGTTGTTTTCAATAGAGCAATGTCATTTTCTTTGTTATGATCATTATAGTCTTTATGCATTATTATTTTGTCAACATCAATTACAATTGCATTTTTATCATCACCAAGTAAACTATTTGATCTCATCATTATCCAGAGCATATCTGAATCAAAGCCATCTCTGGTGTAATTAAAATATACAATTATACTCTTAATATTATTATGAAAAATACTTGTAGTCATACAATGTATATTATTGTTGATATTAAAATTAACACGCTCAATTTAATGTTAAATTGTATTTCATTACTGAAAAAATTTACTTACGCACAATGAGCTGCTGTTAGAATGAATCTACTTGATATTATTGCACCACCACAGATATGTGCCCTTCGATTCTCCCAGGGTAATTCCTTATAAAAAATGAACAATTAAATTATTTAAAGTCATCTATTTATTAATGAAATATGACAGTGTAAAACAATTAATGCGGATTAAATAGCCATAATTAATTATGATAAATATTTATCGATTAACTTACATCTCTTAAAATAGAAACCATCCAGGGGAATTCACCATCATGTGCCACTTGTCCATTTAAAATACGTTTATCAAGTTTATTACCAAAATTTGAAATACCGCAGTGTTTTAATGATAAGTCACTTGTAATTGAATTATCAAATTTTGTTTTACACAAATCAACACATTTTTTAAACCCTTTACAAACATCACAATCTGAACTTGAACAAATATTATTAATTAAAATAAACAATATCACAATTTTAAACAACATTATATCAAATGTGGTCATATTTTAATTGAAGACAGAAAGTAATCCTGGTAAGTTGAGTGAAGTTTGCACTGAATCCAATATTAAACTATAAGAAAGGTGTTTATATGTCAGTGCTTATTGCGATGTAATGTGTGAAACCATATGTGATTTGAATACGCATTGAATTTATTTAAAAATTGTTGTAATTATCAGAAAATAATTGAAAATTTGATTTTTATTTCAGTAAATAACACATCAATCGGTTGTCAATTGATATCAATTCAAGTTTTGTCGTGTTATCCGAAACAACAAAAATTAGTGAAACAATGAAATCGTTTTTAATATTAATTGTTTTCTCACTATATTTGCATTCATTGAATGCCAGCTCAGGACCAAATGTATTTCACCACAATCTGTTTGATGAGATGGAGGTGTTTATGGACAAAGACCCGGATCACTCATCGCCATCGGTTGAGAAACAGACATCCACTCCCAGTAAGACATCAAATCCTTTTGAGATATCCTCTCTTAAAGAGAAGTCATTTCAATACAAAAACAACACTTTAACGGATCGTATGACTGTTGCGGTGGCAGACATTTACACCACCATTGAAAAGTCTAAACTCTTCAACAAGGTATTGATGTATGGCAGTATCAGTAAACTAAACCAGGCAATTGGACATACATTCTGTATCACTTTCCACTGGAGTATTGAAGATATAGAGAAAATTATTGAAATGTTTCTGAAACTAAAAGCATTTAGTGATGAGGAAAGGAAGACGTTTATAAAAGCAGCCGGCTTCATTAATTTTCAAAAACCAATGGATCAATGTAATATTCTCTTCGGTGAATTGGAGAAGCTTCTTGAATTACCAAAAATACGGGGATTGCATAATATCGTAGTAGTTTTAAACGATACACTAAACTCTGGACGTATAGCACCGACAGTCTTGACACTGATGAGCACTCTTGGTGTCCAAATCGATATCTATAACCATATGAAACGTATTCAATCTTTTGAAGACAATGACTTCACCAGATTTGTTTTACTACTGGATGCTGGATATGAAACTGTCCTCGCTGAACTTAAGCAGTATCTAGATGCCAAAGAAAAGTATATGAGTAACGAAGAGCAGGAACAATTAATTGAACAATATAAAAAGATTTTTCAAATGTACTGGGATTACATGGTTGATGTTTATGAAAAGGTATGATAAAGTTTAATTTGTTGTAGTATTTATATTATTGGTGAAAGGTAGATTGTTATTAGCTTGTCATTTATCACTGGTATAAATTGTTTTCAATCAATTTGTGTATAAATATTTAATATAACAGTTTTTATATCAATTTTAATTTAGACGTCCACCGCATTCAATAAGGAATTATTATCATTGCAAGGTAATAACCAGAGTCATATTGTAGAACAACTTCTACATTGATTTCACTGAATTCAGTGAAATGTCATTGATACTTTATTTCACGGCCACAGGATATTCTGGAACATTCGATATGAATCACAATGTGTTATATATTGATTGAATAATTATTGATAAGCTGTAGTCTGTCCTAACTCTATGTGTTAACACAATGTTTGTAATTAAAAGTATTGTATATAATATGTGAATAAAATATGTTGACTACAAAATACAAGACTTAATTCTTATGCAATTCAAAAGACCTCTTCAATATTTTAAATCCGTTTGAGACATCGGCACAAAAAGAGAGATCATTTCAATACGAAAACAACACTTTCACAGACAGTATGACTGTTTCGGTGGCAGATGTTTATCAAGAGATAGAGAAATCAGAATTTTTTTTAAAAAGCCCTTATGTATGGCAGTAATAGCAAACTGAACATGGCCATTGGACAAAAGTTTTATTTTACTGTAGAGAGAAATTTCAATGAAACCGTTCAGCTAATTAAACCTCTTATAACATCACCAGTGTGGACGGAAAGCGAAAGAGCACAGTTAAGTAAAGCAGCAGGGAAGATCAATTTTCAACACCACCTTGATCAATGTCACATTTATTTTGGTGAACCGGATCAGAGAATACTGAATTTACCACAATATTCATACTGGCACAATTTATTGGTTGATTTCAACGCAACATTAAATTCAAAACAAATGGCGCACACATTGATTGAAAGCATTGTAATTCCTATTAATATTTACAACCATTTAAAGCAATTTAAAACCTATGAAGAAAATTACCTTGCTAAATCTGTGTTGCTGATTGACGTTGGCTATGATATCAGTAATATCAATTTTCAATTTGAAAGTTACTTTCATAATTTCCATGTTAATATAAGCAAGGAGGAGAAAAGTAAATTGATTGATCAGTATAAAACGAATTTTAAAAAATACTGGTTCTATTTAATTGATGTTTATAACACTGTTAAAGCAATATTTTAATTTGTTTAAATTGTATCTTGAATAAAAATATTAATAAAACTATTATTTTTAAAGTATTTTTGAGAAATGTCATATAATTGACTGGAAAAATAACAATCCAGATTAGATTTGTTATTGAAATAGATTTAGGTAATATAACCGCGAATTATATTCAGGGATAAATAGTTATCCAAAATATATTCTAATTTATTTTAATTATTCAAATTATACTGACACAATTTAATTTTCAATTTAAAAAACTATCCGGATTAAAACGTGTATTAAATTTATAACGGTTATATTTCAGTAACATTTTACATTGTTGAAGAATTAAATTATTCTTGACATTTATATGATTCTAACTTGTTTTAATTGAGAGTAGTCCTGGTGAGTTGAGTGAAGTGTGCACTTACTTCAATGTTAAACTATAGGAAAGGTGTTTTACTGTACGTCAGTATTTATTGCGTTGTAAAGTGTAAAACCTTATGTGATTTGAATACGTATTGAATTTATTTATAAATTGTTGTAATCATCAGAAAATAATTGAAAATTTGATTTTTATTTCATTTAAATAACACATCAATCGGTTGTCAATTGATATCAATTCAAGTGTTGACGTGTTATCTCAAACAACAATAATCAGTGAAACAATGAAATCGTTTTTAATATTAATTGTTTTCTCATTATATTTGCATTCATTGAATGCCAGCTCAGGACCAAATGTGTTTCACCACAAGCTGTTTGATGAAATGGAAGTGTTTATTGACAAAGACCCGGATCAATCATCCTCATCAGTTGAAGAACAGACATCCACTCCGAGTAAGACATCAAATCCTTTTGAGATATCCTCTCTTAAAGAGAAATCATTTCAATACAAAAACAACACTTTAACGGATCGTATGACTGTTGCGGTGGCAGACATTTACCCCACCATTGAAAAGTCCGAATTCTTCAACAAGGTATTAATGTACGGCAGTATCACAAAACTGAGCAAGGCAATTGGACAGACATTTTGTCACACATATCAACAGAGTAGTGAAGATATACAGCAATCGATTGAAATGTTTCTAAAACTAAAAGCATTTAGTGATGAGGAAAGGAAGAGATTTTTAAAAGCAGCCACCATCATTAATTATCAAAATCACTTTGATCAATGTAAGATCATCTTCGGTGAACCGGATCAAATGGGTGACAATTTGCCAGAAGTATCCGGATTACATAATATTATAGAGATAATAAATGACACCATAATCTCTGAACGTATTGCACCGACAGTAGTGTCACTGATGAGCGCTTTTGGCGTCCAAATCGATATCTATAACCATTTGAAACGCATTGAATCATTTGAAGACAATGATTTCACCAGATCAATTTTACTAGTGGATGCTGGATACGAGGCTGTACTCGCTTATTTTGAGCATTATCTAGATGCAAAAGAAAAAGATTTAAGTAATAAAGAGCAGGAGCAACTAATTGAGCAATATAAGAAGATGTTTCAAATGTTCTGGGATTTCATGGTTGATGTTTATGAAAAGGTTAGGTATTATATAATTTATATAATTTATATAATTTTAATATTATTGGTGCAAGGTAGATTTATTTCAGCTTGCCTTTTATTACTGGTATAAATTGATTTCACTCAATTTGTTTATAAATATTTAATATAACAATTTTATATCAATTTTAATTTAGACGTCGACCTTGATTAATAAAGAATTATCACTGCAAGCAAATAACCAAAGTCAAATATTAAATCCGTTTGAGATATCGGCACAAAAAGACAGATCATTTCAATTCAAAAACAACACTTTCACAGACAGTATGACTGTTTCGGTGGCAGATGTTTACCAAGAGATAGAGAAATCAGAATTCTTCAAAAAAGCTCTTATGTATGGCAGTAATAGCAAACTGAACAAGATCATTGCACAAAAGAGTTGTTTAGCAATAGAGAGAGCTTTTAATGAAACCAACCAGGTACTTAATACTGTTCTAGCATCACCAGTGTGGACGGAAATCGAAAGAGCAGAGTTAGGAAAAGCAGCTAAAACAATTAATTTCCAACATTACCTTGATCAATGTAAGCTTTATTTCGGTAAACCGGATCAAAAAATACTGGATTTACCACAAAATCCATACTGGCACAATTTATTGGTTGATGTGAATGCAACATTAAATTCCGGACAAATGGCGCAAACAATTGTTGGACTGATTGTCATTCACGGCATTAAAAGCGATATTTACAACCATTTAAAGCGATTTAAGTCCTATGAAGACAATTATTTTGCTATGTCTGTGCTAATGGTTGACCTCGGCTTTGACAATGTTAATTTACTGTTAGAAAGTTGGCTTGATAAAGTGGTTGCTAATATAAGCAAGGAGGAGCAAAGTAAATTGATTGATCAGTATAAGTCGAATTTTAAAAAATACTGGGCTTATATGATTGAGGTTTATAACACTGTTAAAGCAATGATCTAATATTTAAATTATATCTTAAATAATAAAATACCAGGATAAAATGAATTTTATATAATTTAATATTGAATAATAAAATGATCAACAATGTTTTAAATCTATATTCTTATCTAGGTTAAAAATACTCTAAAGTTGTATATACAGAAATATTTTATCATATTTAATATAAAAGGTAATTTTAAATTACTACTTCTTAGGTCCCAGAATACAACTGTCCCAGAATTAGTTGAATGGGACGTATGTAAACACTGATCCTTTTTATTAAACAACTGTTTATTGTATAGAGAAATATCAATATTTATTGATACAAAATTGAAATAAAAATTGTCCAGATTAGACCATTTACTAAATTAATTGAGATAATATAAACGAGCATAAAAATACTCATGGTCAATAGCTATTACCACGGTAGAGCTGGTTTTGAGTAACGAAATGTTTTGTGCAAAAATGATTTTATTATTTATTTCTATCATTAATACGATCTTAAGTTTGAATTGAATACAAAAAGTAGCCTGGTAAATTGAGTGTGCACTGATTTCAATGTTAAACTATAGGAAATGTGTTCCATGTGAGTACTTATTGCGTTGTAAAGTGTAAAACCATATGTGATTTGAATATGCATTA
The DNA here is from genome assembly GCA_034687845.1 of Pantelozetes paolii. Lineage (NCBI taxonomy): Eukaryota > Metazoa > Arthropoda > Arachnida > Sarcoptiformes > Oribellidae > Pantelozetes > Pantelozetes paolii. Next base: position 13,205 of record JAQGAT010001227.1, read on the forward strand.
AAATTATTAATAAATTGTTGTAATTATCAGAAAATAATTGAAAATTAGATTTTTATTTCATTGAAAAACACATCAATCGGTTGTAAAGTGATATCAATTCAAGTCTTGACGTGTTATCTCAAACAACAAAAACCAGTGAAACAATGAAATCGTTTTTAATATTAATTGTTTTCTCATTATATTTGCATTCATTGAATGCCAGTTCAGCTGTTCGTGTGCTACGCCAACAACTGTGCGATGAAATGGCCAAACGCCCGGCTCAGTCATTGCCATCGGTTGTGGAACAGACATCCACTCCCAGTAAGACATCAAATCCTTTTGAGATATCCACTCATAAAGAGAAGTCAATTCAATACAAAAACAACACTTTAACGGATCGTATGACTGTTGCGGTGGCAGACATATACACCACCATTGAAAAGTCAGAACTCTTCAACAAGGTATTAATGTACGGCAGTATCACTAAACTGAGCAAGGCAATTGGACAGACATTTTGTCACACTTATCAACAGAATATTGAAGATATAACGAAAACGATAGAAAGGTTTCTGAAACTAAAGGCATTAAGTGATGAGGAAAAGAAGGTATTTTTAAAAGCAGCTTCCACCATTAATTTTCAAACACATCTTGATCAATGTAAGATTATCTTCGGTGAAGCGGATCAAATGGGTCACAAATTGCCAGAAGTACCAGGATTGCATAATATTTTAATGATTAATTCCGATACTTTAAACACTGGACGTATAGCACCCATTGTGGTGTCACTAATGAGCGGTTTTGGGGTCCAACTTGATATCTATAACCATTTGCACCGTCATGGATTATTTGAAGACAATGACTTCACCAGATCCGTTTTACTAGTGGATGCTGGATACGAGCCTGTCCTCACTGAATTTGAGCATTATCTAGATGCAAAAGAAAAAGATATGAGTAATGAAGAGCAGGAACAATTAATTGAACAATATAAGAAGATGTTTCAAATGTACTGGGACTTTATGGTTGATGTTTATGAAAAGGTACAATAAAATTTAATTTATATAGTTTTTATATTATTGGTAAAAGGTTACTTTATTTTAGTTTGCCTTTTATTACTGGTATAAATTGATTTCCATCAATTTGTTTATTAATATTTAATTTAACAAGTTTATATCAATTTTAATTTAGACTTCAACCTTGGTTAATAAAGAATTATCAATGCAAGCAAATAACCAGAGTCATATTTTAAATCCGTTTGACATATCGGCACAAAGAGAAAAATCATTTCAATATAAAAACAACACTTTCACAGACAGTATGACTGTTTCGGTGGCAGATGTTTATCAAGAGATAGAGAAATCAGAATTCTTCAAAAAAGCGCTTATGTATGGCAGTAATAGTAAACTGAACATGGCCATCGGACAACTATTTTGTTTAATAATACAGCGCAGTTCTAATGAAACCAGCAAGGTATTGTCTCAAGTTTTAACATCACCAGTGTGGACGGAAAGTGAAAGAACAAAATTAATAAAAGCATCCGAAACGATAAGTTTTCAATATCATCTTGATCAATGTAAGATTCATTTCAGTAATCCGGATGAGAAATTACTGTCTTTACCACAAAATCCATACTGGCACAATTTAGCCATTGATATAAACGCAACACTAATTTCCGAACAAATAGCGCAAACAGTTGTTGAAATGATTAGCATTCAAGGCATAAAAATCGATATTTACAACCATTTGAAGCGCTTTAAGTCCTATGAAGACAATTACTTTGCTATTTCTGTGCTGATGGTTGACATTGGTAACAATAAACTCACTGCAGAGTTAGAAAATTACCTTGATAGGGAAGCCGGAAAGATGAGCGTTGAGGAGAAAAATCTGTTGATTAATCAATATAAGAAAAATTTTAAAAAGTGCTGGACTTATATGATTGATGTCTATAACACTGTGAAAGCATTGTTTTAATGTTCAAATTGAATGATGAATAATAAAATACCAATAAATTAAAACTATCTAGTTAAATTATTATCTTAAACCTAGCTCGTATACTCAGGTAAATAATATGACAGTAATAGTATACCAATAAATATACCAATAAAAATTTGACAAGTTAAGAATTGTTGATTATCAAGGTAATTAAAACATAAATACAGTATTATTAATACATACCTGTATATTTCAGATCTTTTATTATTAATTAATCTAAATAAATTATATTTGGTATTTTTGCCTGTACAATTCCTTTATACCTCTAGAAATTTAGCTTGGTCATATAACAATTTTTATTAAAACATTAATAACCCAGCAGAAAATTATTTAAATATTTAAATTAAGTTTATTTTAAATATCAAAAAATTAATTAACAAGTTCAATTAAAAAATATTTTTATTTTGATTAACACTATTATCAAAATTATTTTGTCTACACTTGCGGACAGAGAGACGCAAGACTTCAAAGCCGATAACAGAGCCCACAATCGATGGTAACATAAATCTGTTGAGTCTTTCGCTGACTTTGAATCGTTTTTGAAAGATATAAGTGAATGAAAAGCCTATGAAATGTGAAGTAATTATTGAAAAATACACTCAAAATGATAAATCATTTGTTAAAAAATATTTAACAAATTATTTATTAATAAATAATTGCAAACCAATGCAGAAGACGGCGAACCCTTTGCCCACCGCTCGAGCCGTGCACTCATTGAACGCCTTCTCAACACTACTATCACTTGTATTGCTATTCAATTGTTTTGAATCATTCATCACTTGATTATTAATTATCAAGGTGCAAAAACTAATTAAAAATAATTGACTTATATTAATAAATATAATCAATTCGTGTGTTCACGTGATTCACATGATGATAATTAAACAATCACAAATAAACAACATTAGATTTATGCTGTATATAGATTTAAGTGCAGAAATGAGTTGGTACATTTTTATACAACATTTATATTTGTTACATCAATTGTGTGTACGTATGAAATGGTTATGAAATTGTTCCTGGATTATATTATGTTATTATTGCAAGCATTTAACATAGATATCCATAAATTATGTTGAGTTTTAAATAAATGAGAATTTTGTAAATAAGAAGAAACAATTTTTCAAATAAAAAGCACAGGGATATCCCTGATAGTCCTATCCAAAGGCCTACAGTAAAGGCCATTGATATCGTATTTTAGTTGTTCAGTGATTTGAGGCTCAAAATAGTATTTAGGAATTAAATTGATTTTCGTATAA